>CM065354.1:36189317-36414317 GCA_033032245.1 Poecilia picta | reverse complement strand
TGTGGAAACAAGATGTCTGAGAGCATCTTGTTAAAAACAAAATTAAACAACTGTCTCGACAAATCTGCGACAAGACACGCGTACAACAAGCTACGATAAAAAAAAAAAACAGCCAGAGATTGATGGGCTCTGATTGGTAATTGAGTTTGCCTCTTAATTTCCCATCACGTTCCTAGCTTATTTTTTAGCATTTTAAGAAGCGTTCCACTGCAAACTTTGATGCACAAATGCAAAAGGATTCATGCAGATTTTAAATCAGCAGTTTACACTTGGAAACTAAAAGTTGGTAAAACCCTGATCGGTGCACATTCATCTTTTATATTAAAAACCAATTAATGCCAGCGAGCCCCCAATTGATCACATGTACAAACGCATAGACGAGTCTCGTACAGTTCAGTCGTTATTGCTGTTCTCCTCCTTCAGGATCCGCTCCTGTTAATGTGTTTTTGTTCGATCGATCATACAGGGAGCGACAGATGTTTTATTTCAGTAAAAAGCTCCGTGAATCTGTGGCTCTCCAGAGAGAGAAGTGATGAAATAAATACAGCTTCTGTGTTTTCCGACATTCTAGGCTTTGTAAACAGATCCTGACCTCTGGCTTTGCATCGTGGGTTGCATTTGCCTTTCTTGAATCTAGAATGGATGAATTTGTATGTATATTACTCTGTGTGGTCGTTAGTCAGAGATATTCCTGCACATATTTTCAGTTTTTTAATCTCAAATTTCCACAGTAGTATTTTTTTCAGCCCAGCTTAAAGGACACATCAGTTTACTTCCAGTTTATAGTGAATATTTCTGCAGAGGTCAGTCTTTAAAAAAGAAACCTGTAAAAACTACAGACAGTAAGGAGCTGGATGCATAGATATGTGCATGTATGTAAAATTATGGAAATGTTTCAGTGATGTGTTTTTGCAGATCTTCTTTAGCTCACTTTTAAATGGAAAAATGACTATTTATTTATTTAGGTGTTGGCCAGGCTTTAAATGAGGGGTGTCAAACTCATTTTCATTTTGGGCCACATCAAAAGTCATTAATGTTCTCAAAGATCCAGTTGTGTGGTAAGAAGCACAAAACTGATCAAATGTCAATAAATAAATGTCTCTGCATCTGTACTTTTCCCTTCAGGATTTCCAGATTGTTTTTTGGATTTTTTTTCACAGATTTTTTGTTGCTACTTTATAAACATTTGCGAAGAATTTTGCAATATTTTTGCTTATATATAATGTGACTTGCGCTACTCACCGTATCGCTCATGGAATATAACTTGACATAAAATAAGGGGGCAAAAGCAGTAAAAGAACGCAGTACCGCCACCTGCAGGTGGGAGTTGGCATCACTTCAACCATTTTCAGCAAAGATTTTTTTTTGCACATTTATGCATTAAAAAATGATGAACGGATGTAACTTTTTGAAAATGAAATAGGACGTAACATCTTAAAATACAGGTGGGTTTTTTTTCATAATGAGTGTTTAAAATACCTGTCCAATCTTGGAAAATAAACTTTTCCACACTTTGCTTTGGTTTCAGATCTCCATTGTCAATTTTAATCGAATAAAGTTGATTTGCAAGAGTTGGAGATTTAAATTGGAAAAGTTCTCCGTTTTATGGATAGATAGATCTTTTCATTTTGGGCCAAATCAAAAATCTGGATATTCTTAAAGTGCTAGTTGTGCCAAAATGTATTTTGGGCCGGTTGACTGTTAGAATATAATAAAATATCTGTTTGTTTCAGCATTCAGTAAATGTTTCTTAAAATTAAATAATAATGACCGTCTTTTCACACTGGCCAGTCCATTCAGGATTTCTTGATTGATTTTGTCATTCTGTTTTACAATCAAAAATCACAGAATTTGTGGCAATAATTTAGAAATATTTGCACTCATGTATGATGTTAAATGTGACTTTTTATCAATTGCCATATCAATCACGGACTATTGAGTAAGGCTCAGGCCGCAGCCAGTTAAACCAAATGTTTTTGGCCAATTTTGAGAAAACTGTGCAGTAAAAATCTGAAAAAATGTGGAGCTCTGTCGATTTTGTGAGAGTTTTGCAGATTTGTGAAAAACTAGAGGGACTTACTGATGTAATTTGGAGACTATATGGCCGCATTAAAAGCTGCGGCGGGCCAGATTTGGCCCCCGGGACTTAAGTTTGACACATGCAATAAAGTCTAAAATCTTTTTTCATTCTTATCCAAAACTTCCATCAAAGTACTTTAGTTTTCCAGACTGCGTGGCAACCTTGTTTACTGTATTTGGTTAGTAGATGTTGTTTTAAATGTGTCATAAAACGTCCAGTTTTAATATGAGTTTCCTCCAGAAAGCCCTTTCTTGACTCACGGTACAAAATCATAAATCAAAGCGAAGCGAAGCCCTCTGACCGTTCTAATTTATGGCAGGAAAATAAACTGTCATTTTACAGAGAAATTTGTTTTGCTCCTTTCGCCATCGCAGACTGCCATGATTATTTGACGTAGGTGAAAAGACCATTCCTTATAATTAAAGATAACATTATTGACTTGGATTAATCTCAGAAGATAAAGCTGATTCAACAAGCCATGAATAAACAGATTAATATTTTTCTCCCAGTCTGACTCCCTGAATAATTGTTAATCTAGTGTTTAGAGCTGTCGCAGAAATGAGCAGCAAGCCCTTTGTTTTTTTGTTTTTTAAGCAAAGCAGTGAATTGGTTTGCTCTGACTCTCAGCTGTGTTTGCTGCTGCATTATCAGATTTTGCTCTCAGCAAGGACAGATCCCCACTGCATATATTCATGGAGATAGCTAAAACACCTATGGGGTGGCATTTGAGGTGATCTATAAAAACCTGTGTTAACGGGGACGGCACTGAAGTGCTCTTCGACTTCAATTTGTCATTTCACTGACTGAAGCCTCTGTTGTGTATTTTATAGATAATTGAACGTTTAAATAGTAAAAGGCGCAGACGATGTTTATCCCGTTTACCCTTTCTTTCTGTCCCTCACAACAGAAAAGGACCTTAAACTACATAAATGTAATTTTATAATATAGAGAATTGGCACAAAAGAAGGAATCTGAAGTGCGCTGCCCTTGTGTGGGTCGTCAGAACAGAAAACTATGATTACAGACTGAATAAAGACCAAATGCTTTACACTTATAGGAAGGGTTTTTCTTTTTTTACATCACAAAGAGTCGTAAGTATAATCATATAGATGTAATGGGCTGATATGATATCTTTACTGTATGAAAACACTGAGTGAAAGTACAGCAGTTTTAACTGCTCTATTTAAAATGGAGAACTGATTCAATCTATTGTATTTTAGTTACATATTTATGATACGTTTTGAGCAAAAATGTTTCTTCAATTTTCCTTTGAAAACCTTTAAAGTTTCAAATCTCCGCCTGGATATTTTTGCTTATTTTAATTGTACAAAGGTCTTTAAATGTCCCGGCAGTAAATATTTTTGTCCATTTCTCCATAACAACTGGAGCTTTCAATTTCTAGCAAGCTATTTTTGCGATGTACCGTCTGTTAAAAGTGTTTCATCAGATTCAAACATGCTCCCTGCAGCGGTGGGGAGTGAAATTACCATAATAAGCCGAAATTGGCTGGAAAGTGCAACGTCTCCCCTTTTCAGAAACTGTTGCACAAAGTATTGCAGCGTTACGGTAACACAAATCTGGCTTGTAGAAATGTGTCAACAGCAACACGTTTCAGCCGAGACATGCCAGAGAAAAAGTCACTGACCTGAATTTTGTCCTTCTTTATAAAGCAGAGAGTAAATGCTGCCCCTCCCCAACCTGTTTCTGAACACTGCTCGCCAGCTAGTAGAAATAAGGTCACTACATCTTCCCTTGATTAATCCCAAAACTAAATTTGACTGAAGAGGAACATTTCCTACGATATAAAAGTGTGGACTGCCTTGGTGTGGAAACTAAAAAAAAAAGTACCTGCCATTAGTTTTAAGAAGGAAATACAACTTTAAGACTGCAGGCAGTAAAGTACAAGTGAAAGAGTCAAGCTAGGCTGAACACCTGAGCTCAATTTCCCATTTATTATCAGCTTTTTATATCCCCCATGTTCCTCTATAAAGAGCTACACACCAAACTCAACATGCACTTAAACGATAATTGAATCAGCTGCTTTATAACTTCTTTTAGTTAAAATCATGAAAAAATTAATAAAATTTACTCTGTGTCAACAATAATTAACATTACCTTAACCAGATTAATGGACATGTTTCATTACAGTAGTGGCAATTGGAGTATTTTGGTGCTTTTTTATTTAGCAAAGTATTTTGTTTTTATTTTTCAGAATATTCCTATTTATAATTTCCAAAGAATCACACACAAGCCTTTATGTATCAACCAAATAACGTTTAAAATCACACTTATAGCTAACGAACAAGAACCACTTGCAACTGACTGATTAAATTCAATCCAGACACTGTGATTTGTTTTCATTTCTATTTCAGGAAATAAAGTCTGTAAAATATTCCTGCTCTGCCTAAATGTACCTAACAATAGTTCTGATGAGAACATTTATTCTCTGCCTCCATGGACGCTGAAAGCAAAAGTTCACACTCGATTTGATTCGTTTAATTAATATTTCCACTAAAGATAGCTGATTTTATTCATGTATTTGAATAGGCACTGCAAAGTGGTGATATTTGTCAAAGCAGACAAGTGTGAATGGTGAATAATTGAAAGTTAGTAGAAGGAGTTTAAAGTGGAGATGCCTCTAAATGTAACATACAGCTAGTAGGGAACAGCTAACCTACAATCAAACCATCCCGATCTTTCAAAATAAAGAAATCTAGGCCACCTTAGAGCTGCAGTAAAGATTTAGGAATCTCTCCTGGTTTTTTGTTTGACGTTGACAGGCTATGCAAAACCAACATCTGATGGTTTCAAAATGCTAAAATATTTATCCCAGCTTAAAAGTAGGATAAGGTGGGACAAGAATGTGATACATATACAGAAATATACTTTTAAAGTACGTGTATAGTGGGAAATGATAGACATCATGATTGTTGTTTATCTGGGCATAAGATAAATGAGCTGTTTAATTTCTCTGAGGTTGTATTTTATGTTTAAATAATTTATTTACAAGAGTTGCAGCTCACAAGACCTTTCTGGTCTCTGTTGCAGTAAATAAGAAATTTCAGCTACAATTTTCTGTGTTTTTGTCATCATCATTCAGTTATATGTTGATAAAATATGTTATGGTGCGTTCACACCAAACGTGTTCTGAGCGTCAGGTGCATTTAGTTCACATTCAAAGTCTATGTGGAGGCGCGTTGAGGGTTGTTGCGGCGCGTTTCACGCATCCATCACGCTGCGATTTGGAGCGTTTGACGCGTCAAGAGCATCCAGCGCATTTAACAAACAGGCCAGCAACAGAGAACAACGTCTGGAGCAATTTTGACATGTCTGATGCGCCCCTGATGTGCCTCCACTATGGATGCATGATATTATTGGCATGGTATTGGTAGTTGCAAGTTGAAAGTTTTGCATCATTTTCAGACTCCTTTTTAGCATTTGCACTTGGGAGCAGGCTCCATTGACAGAGTGCAGCATTTTAATTCCACAGTGGGGAAAGACATATAGGAAGTAGGGCTGTATAATAACATCGATATCACAATATATATATCGATATTTTCTTTTCTAGAAAAAATTGATATTCATCTGCAAGTATCGTAACATCCATCTGTCACCCTGTTCACTCACTGCTTGCTTCGCCGGGAGAGTGATTCGGTCATCAGGCTTATAGTGATTCTTTCAGATGTTCAGGTTAAAAAGGTATCAAACTATTCAGAGCAGCTACTTGGTTCACTTTATTTACTTTACTAATGCATGTCAGCTACAGTTTGGACTGTTTCAATTAAAAGAAACATGTTTTTTCACCACTTCTTTGATTCATTTTGTCCAGCTGTCGACTTTAAGTCTGTGTCCAACCAGAGCCAGGTATTGTGTAGTTGGTGCTTTTAATCAGTTTTCAGTTAAATTAATTCAATCCAACTTTATAACAGTCACAAAATGTCACCAAAATCACTCTGTCCCTCAAAATCTTTCAGAAAATTGCATAAGTGTATTGAATTGTATCGTTTGCTGAATATCGCAATACATATAGTATCGTGGGCAGAATATTGCATATCGTATCATGAAATTATTGTATCACTACAGCCTTAATAGGAAGTAGGTATATTAAAAAAAATATTGGTATTAGTATTGTTTATCGACCAGATGAGTTTTAGTATGTCGGCATATTGGATATTCAATCCAATATCGTGCATCCCTAGCCTCCACAAAGGCTTTGAATGCAAACCAGACGAGCGAAACACTAGGTGTAGAACGGTTTGCACAGGCGTCGAAATGGAAGCTCCGGATTGTGTGTTTTTGAGGTGCATAAAACGTTATGTGGTTAAAGTCAAATTGAAAGTATTCAAATTGAATGAGGCATCAACTTGATGTAATAAAACTTCCCCTATAGAAGAGTACTTCTTCCTTACTACTCTGGTTTTCTGACTTTTCTTTCTACCTAAATAGTCTGATTTAGCCACGTCTCCCTCAGTGAAACAGCAATGGTCTCAGAAATCTACCGTGGTTCCTGTCAGAAAACGCACCTAAACATTGACGTTTTTTTAATGACGGTGTATTAAAACCATGAACGACGTCATTTTAAAAGTTTTTAAGCTTCACATTCAGAGTATCTGACATTGGAACCTATTTGGACCAAAGTCAGATGCGTCTCACTGTGAGAGTGACATCCACTTCCCTAGTGGGTTAAACGTCTACACACCACTTAGCAGCACACCCATGCATGCACCCGCCCACACCCACCCTCTCCAGCTTCCAGCCTTTCCCCTGGTGGGGAACACGGAGTGGAGGAGCGTGAAAGTGACTGGCTATCTTGACTTGCTTCGTCTCCAGCAGCCTGTCAATTAGCCATCCACAGTTGCTCCGCTGTGGGAGTCCCTGCAGCTTAACATGCTGTCTGATATCTGATCCACACGCCCAGCCCTGGAGACCGGCACGGAGTATCATCACGCCCCTCAAAACCCACAAACAAACAAATTCATGCCCCTTTTTACATGCCTTTCCTCCTCTTTCCAACCCAAAAGAATCCGGAGGAGAACCTCCAGCTCCTCTCCCTCCTTCGGTGTATCGGTGGAAGATGAATTGCAGTACAGTGCAACTGGTCGGCTGCCCCCGCTGATATGCATCACCGCTGTCTAATCAGATGAAACCCACCTGTGACCAGAAACTAGATAACGGCAATATGCAAACAGTTTATATTTGGAAAAGGTTTGCTTTCGCTCTCTCGCCGGCTGTCTGTGCCAAGAGCTTGATGAGGAGAATCTGCAGCTGGGGTAAGGCTTTTAACTCCACGATAAAGGCTTCCGATGTTGTGGTGCAGCTAAACCCCCCTTCTGTAACCCCTGGGAGTCTTTTACTCACACAGACATTTGTCTCTCTCTGACAAGTCATACACCAAGCTGCCGGTACTGTTAATGCGGCTGCAAAGACACACACAAGCTTTCTACCTGCACAACACACACTCGTGTGTGTTGTGCAGGTAGAAGGTGTGTGTGAAAGCGGTAGAAAGCGTGTGTGTTGTGCAGGTAGAAAGCTTCCCGGGACAAACACACAGGTCTCATCACAGATTGAGAGAGTCGGCTCGCAAGATTGATCATGACTCCTGACTGGGCACCCCTCCCTCTCTGGAGGATCGATACATCCTTCAGTCAGATTGCTTCCCTGCCCTCCCTCCACCAAGCCTGGTGTGACTAATTATCTTGTGTCTGTGTTTTGGGCCCAGTCTCAGCTGCATTTGTTAATGCTGCGAGGCGGAGGATCTGATCTTTAGAACAAGATATCTGTTTATTTTAGCTTATATCCAGCTCATATCAATCAATATACACCGTCTACCGTTTCCCCAAAAGACGCTGAAATTACGGAGGGAGACGAGATGAGTCACATCTCATCATGCTGAGGACGAGGAAGTGTTGAGGCTGAGCAAATCAGGATTTAAAGATGTAAAAATAGACATATTTTTGTAGTCTGTGAGGCAACAAGTGATTAAAAAATGTTTACAGCAGACAATTAAATCGTTTATGTATTTAAAACAAACAGCATTTCTGTTTCCTACCACAACTTCTTTTAAATTTTTTTTGCTATTTAACGCTATTGTTCTATTATTTAAGCCATTTACTTTGTGTCATTAATTTTAAATGTTTAAGGAGTCTGAGGTGAAATCAGTGTCGCCTTTTCATCTTTATCTTCATGACAGTGGTGGTTTTAACTGCCAATGTGAAAAAGTTACCCATCAGTTTCCCCTAAGATTTTTTTTATTATTTATTCCTTTTTCAGAATCAAGGACCATGATTCAACACAAAACACAATGAGATTATTTTACACTCAGACATGCTAGTAAAAACTGTTTTAAGTTCTTGAAACATTTAATAATGTAAAAATTAAAAAAGGATGCTTCTAAAGCTGTTTCCAACCGGGAATATCTCTAGAAGCACAAAAACAACAATGTGCAATCAAGTCATCCAGTGTTTTAATACCAGAAGCAGAGTCTGAGTCTAAATACCAGAAGCAGACAAAAGCTTACCCACTCTGCATGAAGCACCTTTTGTGAAGTTTCGTTATACTCCGTAAAGTGCGTTAGGGTGTTTTGACATTTCTGATAGACTCAGTTTGATCGAGGACCAAAATTGCAATTTTATTTTTACATTTTCAACTGGTGTGGTTCACTTTCACATTTTCACAGTCTAAGACACAGGTGTCAAACTCCAGTCCTGGAGGGCCACTGCCCTGCAACCTTTAGATGTTCCTCTGCTGCACCACACCTGAATAGAATAATTAGGTCATTAGCAAGGCTCTGAAGAACTGATCTACACAAGAAGGAGGTAATTAAGCCTTTTCATTCCAGCGTTTTGTACCTGTGGCACATGTAGAAACTGCAGGACAGTGGCCCTTGAGGACTGGAGTTTAACACCCCTGGTCTAAGGCCTCCATATGTAGAGCTTAACTCCTGCTCCACCACAGTACCCCACAAAGAACTTACTTGTTTGTCTTGTTCATATGTACCCAGAATGTCCTGCGCTATAGTTCGTTTCCTGCTTTTGGAGCGGTCTCCGGTCCGCTTGACGTTCACATATTCATTTGAACTGCACCAGAATTTACTGCACCGAGATCGGGGTTTTCAGGCAGACTAGAGTTCGCTTTCTTGGTCCACATCAGAGTTCGGTTGAACATTCATAACTCTCTAAGTGAAGCAGACTTTCTAGGCAAACCAACCAGAGTTTGATTAAAATAGGCCTGGTGTGAATGCACTCTGTTTTCTATTATAGGCGTGTATTAGGGTGAACATTGTGAAATATACAGACAAAGCATAAGGACAAAGTTTAATTTTGCTGTGATGTAATTATCTTGTTTTCTTTTTCTATACTTCATGCACATTTTACCATTGGGGAATCAAAGTTCTGAAAGTGCCCTCAAGAGGAAAAATAATGATTTGCTGAATTATTCATAAAGTAAGGCCAGGTCAGACACTTTGTGTGTTTTACATGCTGAGGTGAGTGAATCCTAATCAATGCAGACAAAAGCAGCTGTATCTCATTATATGAGATGATGTAAGGATCATTGGTACAACAATTGAACATCACTTGCATAAAATCCCCGGAAGTGACTCAAGCTCATTTTGTTTTGGGCCAAATCCAGATCATGAATCCTCTCAAATGGCCGTTTGTGCCAGAATGTATTGATAAAACCCGTTCACAAACTGTTAAAATATCAATTCATTCTTAAAATTAAATAATATTGAACATCGTTTCAGTTCCTCCAGGATTTCACTCACAATTGTTTTGTGATTTTTGCAATAAAAATCAAATTGTTTGTGGTACTAATTTGGAAATATTTGCACTTATTTATGTCAATAAATGTGACTTTTTATTCCTCGCTGTATAGATTGTGGACCATAATCTGAAATCAATTAAAGCTCAGGCAGTTGTATAGTATAAGAATTTCTTTTGACAATTTCTGAGAAAAATCTGTAATAAACTACCAATTGTATTAATTAAAAAAAAGTGTGTGATTTGTTGACTTTGTGTGAATTTCCATGATAATTCACAAGAAACTGGAGGGACTGATATCATTTGGCAGTAAATGGATAAAACCTGCATTGATATGATTGATGAAATAATATTTAAACCCATTTAGTGTTTAGTCTAGAATTTACCGGGCCACATCAAAAGCTATGGTGGGCCGGATTTGGCCCACAGCCCTCAAGTTTGTCACTCATCTCATGTATCTTTTTGAAATGTCCAAAATATATATCACAGTCTGACTTAGCTTGAGATAGAACAGCGTGTGCTCCAGAATCAGATCTCTACTAATATGATAGTGTTTCCAGCTTAACCCTTGGGAGTCAGTTGACGCGTCAGTTGACGCGTCGACGCGTATCCGCGCGTCAGTTGACGCGGATTGTTGACGCGTCAGTTGACGCGTCAACTGACTCCCAAGGGTTAATGCTGCATAACTTCACACCTCACACTTGGAACATTCAAGTCAAATCTGGCAGAACCTTTTAATTTTGCTATTGAAAACAAAGCTACCTTTCTCTGGTGAGATTTCTAATCAGTTTAATTCCTTGGTGTTCACATTTCTGACTGTTTGTCACCGTCATTAAACTCTTTAGAAACTATTAAAAAAGCACAATGCTGCTTTTGCTTTTATTTTTTTTTTACAAATCAGCACTTGAGAGCATCCTGGCTTATTGTATTTCTATATGGCTTATTAGATTTTCTGTTGCAGATAAGAAAGATGGAAAGAGGATAACAAAGTCTGCTTTTTAAAAAATCCTCAGGTACCCTGAAAGCAGGCTCACTTAGAGTTATAACCTCACTAAATGTTATGTTATAGTCTGTATTTGATTTTTTTTTACTTCCATATTTAAAAAAAACATCTTTCTAACTGTATTATTTTCATCATATGTACCATTTGGAGTTGCATCTTGAATTTTGCTGCCTCAGTTCAATGACAATAAAAACTTTCAATTTAATTAAATTTAATTCCATATCTCTTCGATATCTTGATACAAATTCATGTTTTCTCACTAGATGTTTTGTTTTTAAATAATATTTTTCACACTGCATCCCTGAGTGACCTAGTTCAAATTTTTATTTATTTTTTTATTTATATGCGACTTGTACATGTTCTCCATTTTCAATGATATGAAAATATTTACGGAAGTAAACATGGATGCTAGCGGTGGAGCTTAGCTTACGATCTTGAAGTTGTCGTCCGACCAAAGCAGCACTTTAACAACTTAATCCTCATTACAGTCCACCATGACTGTTGTTTTTCTTCCTGCTTGGACGCATCAGAATAGAGACGTTTGTCGAGTACGACAAAGTGACGAGTGACGTTCTGGTCGGATTGAAAGCGACCTGGACGTTAGGTCACATATGAGTCAGATATCCAAGTGACCTATTAGGCCAAAAAAATAAAAAATCAGAATAGAATCACTTCGGGCTGCAGTGTGAATGCAGCCTAATAGGTCAAGAACTTTAGCAACACAATCTGTTAATTTGTCTATCAGTAGAATTTTTCATAATGATTTTTTTTTTCACACGGCTGTAATGCTGACAGGCATTTGCTGTACAGATAGCCGTCATTATGAAACTCTCAGTCTAAGCCCACTTTAATTTTGCATGTCATCCTGCCTGCCAATGTAAGCTCTCTATTTTGTCATATTTCCCAGTCTCTGAATGCATTAGTAGAAAATCCTCTGAAAAATTAACAGAGCTTGCTCTTAGGTCGACACATAATGGGTTTGTGCTTCTTCATCCCTCTCATATAAGGTTTAATTAGTATGTGAGGAACTGCAAACACTTGTAGACCAAAAAAGGGGAGAAAACAGACATGGTGAAAAACTATTTGGTGCATATACAAGAGTTTTACTTGTGAAAGCTAGGCTGTATTGTCAAAAAAATGACATGTAATTCATTTGAAGGGTAAATAATTACTTAGGGCGAACTTTAATGTTTTATGACTTTTTTATTAACTTAAAAGTCTGATTTTCAAAACTCTTCAACAGAACTTATATTTAGCCTTTAGATATTTTCACACCAAGAGTTTTTACTTTAATTAAAGACTTGAATTAGTTTTTTAACCTTTGGAAAGCTTGTGAGTATATTTTTGACACTCCATATGTTGACACACTTTGTTGTTAGCGCCGTTGTTAGCTAATATACTGTTGTTCATGTTTGATGTCAGTGTGTCTGTTTGTAAGCTAACTGAGATAATATAAGCTGGAGCAGAAGCTACATGTCTTTCTCTTTCGTTAAAATATTCCCCTTCAGCGCTTTTACACAAGTTGTTACTCTATAATATAGAATCTGTGTTATTGCTTAATTGTCAAGCTCATTAAAAGCATAAGAAATAAATATCAAAGGCACAACCTTATTTTGACAGTCATTTCTCCAATCGTTGATGTATTTTTACAGAAAGTTTCCATGTGTGCCACCAATCTATGTGAAACCCTGGCCTATAAAATATGTTCTGAGCTAAATTTGTCCCTTTCAGGGTGCAGATTTGTTTGTTTTTTTCTCCTCCTATTGAGGTAAAAGTGAGGTTAAAGGTATGTGTACACAAAAGTTCACTGATTTGAAGCAGGAACAGTGGATATGGCCTAAAGCACCTATCACTGATCAAACGTGTAGCATTACACACACGTTTCACAATACGTTGATAGGTGCCATTGTCTGCAGACTGATATTCTAGAAAGGATTGCAGAAACAAAGGCGGTGTGACTGGGATGAAAATGTCAGTCGGCAGCCATCCAGCCTATGGAGACTGAATTCAGCACAAATGTCATAGTGAATATTTACCCCTGGCACAGTCTGAACATGAGGGTCTCATCTGTCCGCTTGGCTGGACGCTTGGCCCTTATTCTGAATTACGTCTAATGTCACACACTTGGCTGTGCCCTTACTCCTTTTTCAAGTTTAGTACCACATCCACAATGTTGCTCTGTGTCTTTTTACCATTGCTTTTCCACCATTCCTCTCTTGTTTTTTGTCCCTCGCTTTACCGTAAGCTACATTCAAGCCAACAGAGTTCAGGGTATGAACACTAAGAGGTTGTGACAGGTGTGATATTTTGTCTGAATCTATATAAGTTGGTGGTGTGAACCACCTGAGCAAAGCCTTCCTAGATGATGATGTTTGGCTCCTAGCTTCCTCTTGGGAGGTGCACATAATCATTTACCAAATAGCCTCTAGGCTATCTTACCAGGAAATGCACTACATGCACTTTTTCTGTGTTCATTCATTACCTCTCATGTTGCTTAATATTGTACTCCATGCTTATGAAACTAAAGGCTGTGTTATGATAGAAGATGCTAAATAATTCAAGTTAGTACTTTCCAAATGCTAGCAGTTCTTTGAGGCCATTTGCTGCAGGAACCTTTATGTCTTTACATTCCTGTATAAAGCCAATATAAACCAGTGCAGAATTATAGTTTTTCACCTAAATTACCTTTTTTCTGTTTTTCCACGGGTGAAACTACGCCTGAAGAAATAAGTTAGCATAGACAAAACTATAGAAATTCAACTTTGTTGGTTACCATATCTGCCTGATCAAAAAAAGCTGAATACCAGAAGTGCCACTTTAGTTTTATAAATTAACTACCTATAAATTTTAGGGTACACATCCACTAAGCCCATCAATGCTTTACATTTTTACCTTAGCTTATTAGTTTGGAGCCCATAATATCTTAAGTAGTACAATAATTCTTAAATATTGACCTACTAGCACAGGGATGCCGAAAGTCGGTATCCTGCATGTTTTACGTTTCTCCCTGGTGGTAGTAACAATCTTTTTAGCATGTCAATGTTCCCCTTAGGCCTCTAACGAGCCCTCATTTATTATATCCATGATAAAAATCTGTTCTGCCAAAACCAAAAGGCTCTCTGCTGGGATGAGATCTGCTAACTGAGCAGGACAGTGAAGCAACAGGGAACACTGTCATGTTTAAGAAACCAGTTTGAGAAGATGTGAACTTTGGGACTTGATTCATTTGAGGTCTTCTACGGATAGGCATGGACCAGAGAGATACTCAACTGGGCTGTGGTGTTTAATGGATGCACATTTAATAAAGGGGCTCAAAGTGTGCCAACAGATCCTGAAACATTGATATAAGGCACGACGAGTCAACACTTTCACAAATTATGACCATACCATCTGGATGTTGCAACTGAAATCCAACTTTTTTTTGGACCAGGCAACATTTTTCCAATTTGTTGTCAGATTTTGGATGGCAATCTTAGGGTATTTTCACACCTGACAGTCTGGTAGACTTGGTTCAGAGCCTATGAAAGAACAACTTACCCCCTCACCTCTGGCTGTGCTGCACCAAGAACCACAAACAAAACACCTGACAGTTCGGTAGACTTGGTTCAAACCCTTTGAAAGACCAATTGAGCCCCTCACCTATTGCTCCGCTGCACCAAGACATGAACAAAACTCTTTTTCAAAAAATGTAAACGGAAACAGAGTAGCATCAGATTTTCGTGGTTGTAGGATTTCTCTTTTGACTCTGGTAAATGATTACGACGCATTTCTCCCATTAGTAATAAATTCGTGTTTGTTTTGTTTGTAGTTACCCAGAATGCCCTGTGCTATAGTCCACTTCCTGCCTTTTAAATGACCTCTGGTCCACTTGGCATTCATAAATGCATTTGAACCGCACCAATTGGTGATAAGCTAAGTGAGCTGAAGTGGCCTCCATAGACACCAGATCTAAATCCAATGGAGCTCATTTGGGATTTGCTTAGAGGGGGGATTAGCATCACAGATGTGCAGCTGAAAAATCTGTAAACCGCATGATGCCGCCGTATCAATAAGGACCAACATCTCCAGGGGAGGTTTCCAGCACCTTGTTGAATCCATGTTATGAATATTTAGGGACGCTGTGAAGGCAAAAGGGGGTCCAACATAGTAATAGCAAGGGAGACTCAATAAAATAGCCCTTGAGTGTATATACATGTTCTTCCACAATTGTTTGATTTGGGTCTATTAACCTTTTCAATATTTGCATAAAAAATTAAAATGCTAACTATAGTGTCAGTATGAAAAAAAAGTAAAATTGTACCTTTCCAGAGATCTCTTTTGTCTTTAAATAAATTTGAATGTCAAGCTTTGCAGCCGTAAAGTACAGTTCATCTAATCTACATACTGGTCTAGTGGGGCATGATTTACATTCACCTTCCCTTGCAGCAACCTGCCAGTCTCTGAGCTTTTCACTCTTCCATCCCCCATTCCTAAAAATACATGTTTATGTCTTGTTTGGGTAATATGCGGACATTAAATCTTTCACCTGGTGTTTGCTGCCTCGTCGTCTCCTCCTCTGTCCTTGTTGACAAAACACTTGACCTTCAGATGCAGTGAAATGCCATCTGATTTAATACGCCCAGTTTGAATTGCCACCACTCATTTTGTCATCCCAGCACTGCATTTTGGAGCGGAAGTGTCACGGCAAATACATTACAGCGTGATGAGCTTGTTTGGAGGACGAGAGTCACACACGTCTGGGTTTCTGTGATAATTGCAGCACGGCATTTTCACAGCTGAAGCATTTCTCGTTGTAATTACACAGAAAAGTAAATATGAAAATTGATAGACACTCAGTGTTTAGCACCCACAAGCTTCTGAGCCATCTAGATTGTTGCTTCCCTGCAGGACAAAAGGTACTAAATATATGCCCTGCAAATCCTTGAAGTTGCATCCATGCTGAAAGCTATGATTTTATCCAAAATGACAGTTGGGGTAGTCATGATTCACCGAGGTCTTGAAAGATTTAAGACGAAATCGTAGATTGTTTTATCATGCAATGTTTCATTTATATTTAGAAAACAGGCTATCTGGTCTCTGCTTCTCTCCTGAATTCCCCTTGAGTTAGCACAGTAGCTTTTTGTCCTATGTAATGTCTTTGCAGGCTTCATTTCCCCACAGTCCCCCTATCTCTCTTTCTCATATGCACACTAGGTATGTTTGCTTAAATAAGCATGTAACAGCAGTCATGTTCCCCACCGCTGTTGTCAAGATTAATTTGGTGTTTTCCTAATGCATGCTAATGAGAAAGTTGTGTGCGTTTGATTTTCAATAACGTGAAATACGGCTCTGCTCCCTAAATGCTGGCTCCGTTCAATATCCTATTAAAGTTGAATCACAGATAACTTGGCGCGCATCAGGAAAGCAATCTGAAATCTGTGCTGACATTGATCCAGCAGGAAGGAGACCTATTGCTCCGATTAACACTGTTGCCCCAGGAGAGGAGTCCCTTGACCGTTAATAGCCTACTGTCCCAGATTTTACTTAGGCCATCTAAAATGCTTTTATTTATGAGCTACACAGTGGCAAAAGCTTTATGGACATTGAATAGCAGAAACGTTTTTTTTAACTATCCCTGGGAGCTATGTTGTTTATCACAATGCATTTCATTTCCAGGCAGTGCTCAGACTAAAATTGTTTTCCTCATCGGTCGACATAAGCGATTTTCTGTTTCCGATAAATCTGCTCAAGGAATACGTAACACTGTGGTCTAAGACGTAAACTATTTTAATGCTATTTAAACTCAGTATTTAGTTGACTCTAGATGATCTTCACATCCTTTGAAAGTTTACAAGTCTTTTTTGGATGTAAGCAATCAACAGCTGTTTATGTATTTGGTTTATATACTTCACATTTATCGAAGGCTTTCCATTTTGAAATTGGACTTAAAGTTTGGTCTAAATAAACTTTGTAACTAAAGACCAAGTGAAAGTCCTAGAGGTGACAGAAGAGGTACTTTCATTTGACCATATAGTCAATGAAAACTATTGCTACCAGAACGCACATAATTTATTCATATTCTATAGTCATAGATTAGGAAATAATACAATTTTCATTGATAGTTGGAGCTCAAATAATGGTGAACACTCAGAGAGAGAATCTCTCTGTTTGTTTAAAGATCAGATTTTAAATAAATATATATAGAATGACCATCAGAACAAAGTATTTTTATTACAGTGAATGGACATAGTAAGTCATACCAAGCCATCTTGGTGCTTATGCGCACACCTTTATATGTTACAGGGTTTTAAAAAAAAACAATATTATAGATGTGAAGTTTGTCAAATTTTTTTTGTTTATTCTCTAAATTTATTTTATTTACCATAAAATAAATTACCATAGCAACCAGTAACTGACAGCTCCTCCCCCTTTGTTCTGTTGCCCTCGGTAACAGCTGCATGCATTAGGATCAGCTCTGTGTTTTCTGTACAAGTATTATGTTTTAACATGTATTTTAGACAAATTGAATAATGTACAGTGTTTCATGAGTAATTTTGCTATGTTTTGTATATGTTTTTAAATGTTATTATTAATATTGTACATTTGAGTTATGTTTAATTGTACAGCTGCTAACTGCTCATTGGGAGCTGTTGCTTTGTAGTTTCTTTAGCGTTGTTTATTATATTTCATTTTGTATACAGGGGGAGAAGCGGCTGGACTGATGTTAACCACCAACTTGACTTCCTCTTTTGTTAAGACTGTTTTAATCTTTTTTACAAAAATGAAATTCTACAGATCTGTGTTGCATCTACACAGATTTGTAGAAAACATGGGGTTAAGTTCCTGATGACAATTGAAGATGGAATCAAACCCACAACTTTCCAAATGCAAGTGAACCGCTCAGCCCAAACTGAATAATAGTTGGCTCGTTGCACAGGTAACTCATTATTTCTTCTGCTTTCACCAAGGGATCTGGAAGTCTTCTCAGTTCTATTTGCTAAGTCCTTTTTCTCTGAATAAACTCATAGATGCTTTGTCACTTATGTTTTTATTTGACACTATTTATCCTTGGTACATTTTCATATTCGAATCATTTAATAGTCAAGGAAATTTGTGAAGGTAGGATGTCCTGGTTCTGAAAGGCTGCAGGCCTACGTTTACTTGGTAAAGCAGCTCTTAAAATACTGTGTCTGCACTGACGTGATCAGATTTATGCTGATGCTTTTTGGGAAACATTTGCAGATATTCATGCATATTTATTTAAACCACAGCCAAAACAAATGACAATAATTTTTTAATGAAAATTACAGACAAAAAAAATAAAAATACCATCTCCTGGAAGAGGGCAATATTTATAAAATAGTCTCTTAATTGTATTTCAAATACATTTTTGCTGAACTCAGTGGAAAGTGGATGAGGTTGCACTGCTTGTGTTATTTGATTGATCACTAATCAGTCACCAGCCAATAAAAACCCAGACCTATAAATCAAAAATCTAGATTGGAAACATTTTCATTAGATTGATTAAATATTCTATGGTTATATCACAGCAGCATTTAATGGCTTATAAAAACCTTTCAATACTTAGTATTCTTAAACCCAGTCAGGATTATACTACTCCCACATAGCAACAGTAATAACATCGATTTTAAACAAACCAGAATATACTTTTGGTAACTCACGATGAGGTTTTGTCATGCCGTCGATATATTTCCACACCATGTGGTTTGCTAGTGAAACCATAAGAAGTGCTGTCATCATTCTACTTCACAAATCCTTGCTTAGGAGTTGAATAGTAACTTTTTTTAACTCGATAGCAAGTGAACTCCTTTTAGACTTTAATCTCTGCTTTGTTCTTGATTTCTTTTAGCCACACTTCAAGACTTGACATTTACTCTGCCCTTAACACTGTTTGAAGACAAATAGGTTTGAATTCCTGGATATGGTTTCTGTCACTTTAACAGCTAATGGGTGCCTTTGCATATTTTTAAGTACCGTATAAGCTTCTGAAAAATGTCATGGTTTTGTTTGAAGAGTGGCGATTGATATCACAAAATATGTTTATATAAAAGTTTCATATCAATTACACCTTCGTCAATGTGATTTACATAAAAAAGAGAACAGAAACGGGAAGGAAACAAATTACAGAAACAATGTGAGAACATAAAAACATAGGAAATCAAAAGATAGGTCAATTAAATTCCAATAAATATACAGTTTTATAAAATAAACCAAAACAAAAATAGCTTTAAATCTTAAAAGTCAAATTCTGACAGCAGTGTTCTCAACTTGTTCAAACTTTACAATGGATTTCATTGATAGATTTATCCAATTTTTGTCAAACATTTTACAAAACTTGTTTATATCTCCAGAACATGGGTTAGGGGATAACATGCTACCTTGCAAACGTAACTAATATGACAATAAAACGAGCATGATTTAAAGGATTTCGACCCTCAGGTTTTTTTTTTTGAAACATTCAAAGATGTCAAACATTTTTAAGACCTTTTATAGGATCTCATTTCTAAAAAAAAAAACAAGAATCTCAGTTCTGTCTGTGAAAACTGTGGACAAATCCACACATCTATATCTAAGCATTTAAATGAAAGTCTAATAGATCTAACAATTTCTGGGAATAGATAATAACAGGTTATCATCTGCATATTAACATACACCAATGATTTATTACATCTGCCAGATGACAGGGACAGGGCCTGGTTTTATTTCAGTACTTTTTTAGAATTAAGTTATCTCTGACATAAAATGTAAACCTTTAAGCATAACAAAAAAAACTTTCCAGTTTTACTCTGCACTGTTGGTCCCAAAAAGGCAAGTAGTTTATATAGTAGACAAATTCCCAGTAGGGGAAGAGAAAATAACAGATGTTTGTCTTTCTTTCATTTTTTAAATTGGTTTAATCCATTTCATTTTGATAAGGGCACCATCTCAGACTAAATAGGGCCAGTAATGAGCTATGGCATCCCTGTTTATGCATGTCCTTGACATTCACTTTGAGGAAGGGGTAAAGACATCCCTCTAAACAGATCTTAAAAGTCCTTTGGACGAGATAAATGTCAGCAGGCCTCACTGAGAAATTGCCATGCCTTTTTTTCTCCTCCGCTGACCTTCACTCCATCTATCCTAAAGAGAATTAGTAGGATATTAATAAATAATCAGTATGTATACTATGATGAAAGTGATCCCTTGAGACAGATTGGGCATGTCTGCCATAAAAGCACGCCCTTAAACTGACAATTAATTAGCGTGTTTAGTTAATGATAAATAATCAATTAGCATGACATTGAGGGACTTGTGGGACAGTGTGACAAGTGGATAAATTACCAACCAAAATCAGTGTGAGGTTGCAGGATGCGCCTCATAAATCCATGGTGCATTTGAATATCAGCGTAATCTAATAGGTGTCATCATATCTCTGTTGGCAAGAGCTTTGCCGGAGGATACCGTTTGGCTGCTCCAGTGGAAGTGTAACAGATCAATAGATGTCACGCACATGATTATGTTACGATAATACACTGGGAGAAGAGAGGAAGGCGCTTTGAAGAGAGGTACCACACCTCTTGGCACAGTTTCTGTGGCTGGGAAAAAGCTCAGTGGGAAGCAGAGTGGTCAGCACGCCCGGCTGCAGCCCCGCTTCAGGACCAGCTGGCTCCAGAGCAAAATTAGAGCCTCCCTCCTTGTTTCCACCTGCCATACGCTGCTCAAGTGTTCCAAATCACGCCATTATTTGCTTCATTTCCTTGCTGTCCCACTCAGCTAGCAAGTAAGTCAGCTGCTCACCCGTGCCGCTTGAAAACCTCCCTGCTTAGAGGAATCACAGAGAGGAGAGTCATCCCAAATAATTAGCATTCCAGCAAGTTTTCACCAGTAAGACCGGGATGTCAACATGAATTTTTCTTTTTGTTTTCCTAACAGAGCCTGTTTGGATTCGCGCTCTGTATAGCCGAGCTCTCCGCACTTATAAATCCGTTATGATATGGAGAATAAATCATAGCCTTTCCTCGTGGAGCTGGTGATGATTCTCGGAAGGGGTCACCTTTCACCGAGCCTCTTTCTAATGCAGGTTATGGACGACTGAGGCCTGATCTTGCCAGACATTACCTGTGTGCAGAGTAGATGCAGCTGAATAAATAAAAAACCTCACCCTACCAAACACCGACTTAAGATGCCTGTATTATCATCTCATTAGACACCGGTTGCATTTGTATGTGGACAGAGAAGAAAAATGAATATATTTTTCAGAGCTCTGCATGATTAAAAAACATCTACTATTGTTTTTAAAAACCTGACAGATATGAAGTGCAAATGGTGGATTAGTTCTTGACAATCTATGGTTATTGCACCAAAAATGCACCCAGAGAGACGGTGTAATCTAGGGAATAGCCGTACTGGAAGAAAAAAGAAAGAACTTGGTGACAGTTTGCTTCAGAGATAAATTGGCCTCAGCAAAAGTGTGTCCTGCTGGTGGCCAGTCTGTGTTATCTGCGCCACAAACATGCAATTTCCCCTTGATTGTGCTCCCCCACGGTTAAGTAAACACATTCAGCAGAGCGGCAAACTATAAAGGACAAGCCCCAAAAAGACAGTGGGTATAATTTGCCTGAAGAGATGAGATCCGAACCCTAATTCAAACAGATCCACGAGATCTTAGGTACTCAAAGAGGAAACCTTTTATTATTAATTTAACTTCTAGCATCTCTAAAAGACACAGCACACTGTCTCTTCTATTTCACTAGGAAATAGATTCACCTACTGGTCAAATTTACAGTTATAGTAAGATGTTTATGTACATTCATCATCTGTATTATTGCTGCATTAAATTAGGGCTCTTCATTATTTAACTATGATATGAAATGATGATAAAACATACAGATTCAATGATTTCTTGTAATATTATCTCAAATAAACACATTTACTCTCACTAATGTTTGTCTAAATGACAATTGTAGGAGCATCAACAAGCTACTGGCACATTTCTGGATGAATATTTAAACACAGTTCTCTGCAAACTTGCCTGAGAGATCATCTTAATTAATTGCTTTTCTGGCATAAACTTTAAAAGTTTCAAAATAGTTCAGGTTGAGGCCATTAGAAAAGCTTGATCTAAGTCTAAATGTTCGTCTCAATTTCCAGTTTTGAGGCTTGTAAACCAAACAGTTTAACCATCAGACTGTCGCCTCTTTAGATTTGAGGTGAATCTAAAGAATTTGTTTGTCATTCTTTGTTTTGGACATTTCATGCAGTGGAACAGCATGATGCTGCTGCAATCATGTTGGTACAGAGTTTTCAACATACACAGACATAAAACATGCATCATGGTCAGGAATTACAATATTTGTTTTTGTTTTAAGACTCATTTGTGTTGAAAAATGCTGTTTCCCCTCAGACTTGAAGATGCTGTTTGCATCTGGCAATATTAACTTTACTCCTCTGCTGACAATTTGTCTTCCCTCAGAGTGGATGCTTGGGTTGGAGTTGGCCGTTCTAATTGGATAAACATTTTGGGATGGATATAACAGGCCGAAAGCAAGTTGTTACAAACTTGGGGACAATGTACCGTAACACTGACCAATTTAAATTTACTCTGCAGCAAAGAGCGGTCAAATTCCCAGCCACTAAGTTTGTGGCTAAAGTACAACTTGCTAAGCAATATACAAGATACAAAAATTAATAATAAATCATGCATAACTTTGAGTCTACAGCTCTGGAAAAAATTAACAGACCACTTAAAATGAAAGGTTTCTCTGAATTTATTGTTTATAGGTATATGTTTGAGTAAACTGAGCATTGTTCTTTTATTCTGTGAACTATTGACAACGTTTCTCTGAAATTCCAAGCAAAAATGTAGTTTTTATTTACAGAAAATGAGAAAAAGGGAAATAGTCAAAGTAACGATAAACATGCAGTTCTTTCAGACTTCAAATAATGCAAAGAAAACAGCAAAACTAATGTTTTAACTCAGGAAGAGTTCATAAATCAGTATTTGGTGGAATAACCATGAGGTTTTCAATGGGGTTCAGTGCAGTGTGCTCTTAAGTTTTTCCATTTTTATGTTGCATGAAATATACATCACCTGCTCGAATACATCACCTAAAGTACACAATTAATACAAACATCACAAACTTCTTTCTGAAACAGTAATTTTAGATTGCATGTTTTGAACTGCAGCTTTATCTGGTGTTGAGTCTTTATTCTCAAACGGAATATGAAAAATGTATTTCCATAGATGCAGCGAACTGATATGTAGCATAAGCCGCAAATGGATGTTTTGAGTGAAACGGCAGCGATGTGTTTACCTCTGGCTGCTGACGGGACTGTAATCTCTCAATCAGAGGACGTTCCTTGTTAGTCTGCAGCTCTGTCATAAAAAATCATCACGTCAGTATGAGCCTAGTGAGAAATCACACTGTGAATTTTATTGAAGTTAAACTGCCCTACCTTGTCATCATGTAGGCAGAGTCTGAAATTGACTTCTTAGCTTGCTGCCAAGGGCTTTAGACTAAGAGAAATTACCTGTCAAGAGAACCTCCTCTTATCAGTCAAAATAATACTTTTTTCATCATTAAAATACATCAAAATGCAAGTTTTTCGTTCCAAAACTTAATGTAATCATAATGCCATTCAGACCTCTGCATTGCTTCTGTCTCTCCATAGTAAAAATTGTAGTTGTGTTAATTTAGCACAGTGGCATTTTGTTTTTTGATGGTTCTCTAAACAGTTAGCTGTCAGTTGTTTGGATTTGCTCAAAAAGCTCACTGGTTGATTTCTTGTGAGAAATATAAAAGCCTGCCTACCTGCTGACAGGTTAGAAAGCTCTTTCTTCAAGCACACAGTAAGCAGTCTATTAAAGATTTCTGAAGCTGATACAAAAGGCCAGATGTGACAAAGAAACAAGCACTAAAAAAATGGAGCACTCGTGTTTGCTCTTCTGGGTGCACAACTGAGTGAGCTGATAAAACGTTCTACTTAGGAAATTCGTTTAATTTAGCCTTATATTGGAAAGATAAAGAGAACAAAGCCTGAACTGTCGGCACTGCCAAACTTTGATTTAGTTTTCCAGAAAGGGAAACACTTCTAAGTGGATGTGAACAACACAGACACTTCCTGTCTTCTTGTAAGACTCGTTTCGTTTCTGCCAATGATTCCCTTTGTGTTCTGGTCAGTGCAACATTTTCTGAAACCAGACGACTTAACATGAATAGACAAAAACTTTTTCACTTGAGTTTTGGTGACTTGTCGCCCTAAGTAGTGACCTGCACAGAATAATCAAACGGTGACATTTTAGTGAGTTTTTGCTACATGTGGCTTTACTTGTCTCCGGTGTTGGGTCACCCTAGAGCCCTTAAAAGAAACAGTTTGTCGTAGGCGTCACAAATGCCAGATGCAACTCTCAGGAATAATGAGGAACACACAAAGCCTGCAACCATGACATAAAAACTGTAGTTTTTTGTACCTTTCTTTTCCCCTTCAAACATCCTTGTTTGTGGTAGAATACATCCATGTGTATACACGCTATTAAATAACGGAGATATTTGTTCATATTTCCTGGGCTGCTGAAACTTTCTGATGCCCTCATTTATAACAATCCCTTAAAATCTAAAGTTTTATTCGATTCCTAATTTAGATCATTTCAAGTTGCTGTTCCTATCTTTCCATATGTGTATTAAATATATCAGGGAAGTTTGAATGTATGGAAGTTAGTAGGACTTTGGAGTATGCGTGTCATTTTAGATGCTTTATAGGTTTGAGTAGTGCTTTCTTATTGGGATTAATGGTTTAATCATCAGTGTATCGTGTTACTTTTGGCTCGTCTTACTTTTTCCACATTTAAGCATTGACTAACCATCTAGAAAGGTCAGGTTTTATTATGACTCTTTACCTGAGATTGAATAATCCTACAGTTGGGTCATCTCTGTTATATTTGAGTAAATTCAAGTGAATGCTCACAATGCTGAAAACCTGCCTGGGCTGATGATTGTATGCAGTGATGCTAAATGCATAACAAGGTGAAGCCTCAGTGTTACACACCCAGGGCACATACGCAAAACTGAGATGGAGGTGAATCATTTTTTATTTTAAAACTTTTTTTAGCAAAAGTAACAACAGTTTTCCCCCACAGCATTTTATGTGCACAGCAGCCCCTATCTGCATTCTGCAAAGGTCCTTTTGTGTGTGTGTGTGTGTGTGTGTGTGTGTGTGTGTGTGTGTGTGTGTGTGTGTGGTGTGTGTGGTGTGTGTGTGTGTGTGTGTGTGTGTGTGTGTGCGCGCGCACTGTGATCCAAAAGTTTCTGCCACAACTTCTACTTCCAAGATGGATGTGAGGGAACAGAGATCCTGTTATGTGAGTCCAATTGAGACACCAACTTTATTAACAGACCAGTGTGTTTTGGCTTGTGGTCTTCAAAATGTGTGTGACATGAGTTGAATTTGGAGCCACTCATTGGTCTGCTCTTTCCACACTACACTTTGAAATGAATCATGATGGACATATGTGCTGAATTTACTAGATTGTGAAAGATTGTATTGCTTATATTTTTTAAAGGTGAGTTATTGTGCTTCCTTGAGCAGGTTAGGATAGTTCTATATGGGGTTATTTAAAACACGTTCACAAAATCATTCTTGGGCAATGAGATTTTAGTCTGCCTAGTTCTGCTTTTCAGAATGAGCTGTTTTGGGGCCTCTAGTCACTTTAAGTCCAAAAAAGCTGCTGCTGGCTACGCCCCAGAACTCAATATTTACACTCGCATGTGAAAATGGCTGAAAATAAATGTGCAATTATGCAACTTCACATTTTTGAAAAGCAAAACTAAAGCTTCGGGCACATCCAACAAGAATACACACTATAGTTTCTGGATAATAAATCAACAACAGTAACAAAACACTGCTGGAATTCCACGTTGGTTGCTAGGTAACAGGGTGGGCCTCATTATGGTTGCTAGGAGACGGGCAGTGCCTGCTGATTTGTTACTTTGCATTCTAGAGGTTTTTGAAACGGGTCATTTTCCAGACACCAAAAAAACATATTTATAAGTTATTGCCAAATAAAGACTCGGTGATTTGTTGAAGCACAAAAATATGCAAAATGTGAATTTTGCCCTTTTATTCTTGGGAGTAGTTCAAGTTTAAGGTTTGGACATTACAAGTTTCAATAATTTTACTAAAAAGGGAAAAGTGATGCATCAGCATCAGAAACTATCATAAGTAGTAACCAAAAAAATGCAAGTTCAGACACATTTTCTGCAGCTAGAAGCTTAATTAACTGTTAAATGCTGACCTTCCCCTGTATAATTAACAGGTTGTTTTTCCCTTGGAGCTCCACTTGGGACTGAAATCAGGCCTAACTGTGTTTTACTTTCCTATCATTCTGATCATATTTGACATTTGTAACATGCTGAATATTCAGGTTTTTATTTTTGAATTCATGCATAATAAAAGCTTCACTTTATTTATTTTTATCATATTGGAGTTGGCACTTCATACCTATAGGCTGTTTTCATGCTTTAATATCTTAAGTCAATATTTTGGTATACATTTACACTTATTTGTGGCATCAAGTGCGTATCTCATATCGCCTGGTACTTTGCAAAGTACAACAAAACAGTGATTTTTAAGTTTTAAAATCACAGTTCTATAAATTTCTAAACTTAACAGTAACATGCACAACAGGACCTGACTGCTGCAGCTTTGGCGATAGAAGCAGTTCCCAGCTCGTATCTATTGAGAGTTAAAACCCACTCTCACCTTGTGTAGGTGCATTTTAGTGAAACTATTGGCAGGGTTTCAAGCAGGAGTCATCTACATTTCTGTTTTCATTTTCTCTTCTGTACAACCTTTTTCTTGAAAATGCGAGAGAACAAACGTTGCCTCGTAGAGACTGAGCAACATCAGACCTGTCGTCCTTGCTTCGCACACGTAACTATCCCCCTAATTACAGATTAATCGTTTATGTATATAATACGATGAATGATGAAGCTTTCATTTTGTTTATGTCATCAGCACCAGTAAGAACACAGTCTACAGAGATATATACTTATTGCCATAATTGAAAAGGGAAAAGACGAAGCATGGGCTCTGATGAATAACGGGTGGGATGCTCTATCACCCACTCCAGAGCCCAGACGCGTAATTCCTTTTTTAAATTCACAGGCACAGAGAAACATTATCAGACAGAACCGAGACAAAAAAAAAGTCTCCAGTGGGTGAGCACCACTGGACTGTGGAAAAACAGACATCTAAATGTTACTGCTTTGTGTAGGCTGAATAATGGAAAGCTACTAAGACCCCTTGTTTTTCCTTTGACGTTCCCTCAGAGTGTGTCTGAAGACAAGCAGTGACAAACAGAGAAGAGAGGATTGAATTGTTGCTTAACAGACGTGTTAATTTCAGCAGATTACAGTTGTCAAGGTTGTGAATGGCTATAATTGCGTTTTTCAATTTACAAAAGATAAAACACAAACAAAGGGGCTGCATAGATTTTTCACTTCCTGATTTTGGTAAAAATGATCAACTCACATGTTGTTTTCTTCTCTTTTTTTCCTCATTTGATAAATGCTGCTCTGTGACAGCAAAATGTTAGTGTTGTTTTGCACGTAGCTGACAACAAAAAGGGTTTTTCTTTGATGTGCAAAAACTATCGCTCCTCTTGAACTTTTTCACATTTTTCACGTTGCACAGTGTTGTGTTTGAGGTGGTTTTCAAGGAAAATTATACATTATGTATTTTTTTATTTAAAAAGTATATTTTCACTTGTATAAATAATTTGTAAGACCACACTACACTGAAGTTAAATCTCTTTTTAGACTGGATTTGTAAATCTACTGACTGAAACATCCATTAATTCTTCTTTACTAAGAACTGAAAAGTGTCTGTTTTCAAGTTTCAGTTTCCAGTTTTAATCTTAGCTGGTTATTTTTTCAAAATTATCTTGTATTTAGCTTCAACAATCTTCCCATCCACTCTGATCGATTTCTCTGTCCCTGTTGGAGAAAAGCAGTCCCTCACCATGTATCACTGTGGTAATGTGCATTTTATACTTATTGTGTGAAATCTGAAATGTTTGGTCTAAACTTTATTTAGGAGGATGAATAGAAATATATGCCACACTTTTTAGATTTTTATTTGTAGAAATATTTTTAATAATTTCCCTTTCACTTTACAACTGCACAGTATTTTTTGTTGGTCTGCTTTGGGTTCCCAAAAAAGATTTAACAACACATTTCATTTTAAAGTCATGAGATCATTTGGGATTTTAAAAAAATATATTGTTGGACTTTTATTACTTTAAACTTCACTCTTTTAAAATGATCATGCTTTGGGACCAAGATGAAGAATTTCAAACTAGCCATCCATCAGTTTGTACCTCTTCATGTGTAGGCCTAACTAATAATATCTTGTAATTTGTATAAGTATTTTTTTTTTCTTTTCTGGGATCAGGCACCAAAACAAACTCCAGCCTAGAGCTCCTAATTCTTCCTGCATACAATCTTAATAAAATCCATTGAACTCTGTGGTTTTAACTTAAAAAAAGTGTTCAGGTGATATGAATATTTTGTAAGTATCATGGTGAGATACTGCTGAAATAATTTCGGAGCTGCTAACTCCTCCCGTGACATATTGACAGGAGATTCTGGGAGCCTCTCCTCCAGCCGTGTGCCCAAGCTAGAAAAGTTAAGACCATTTGATCATCCCCTCTCAGACATCAATAGAGGTGATTTACTCACTGTATTTTATCTTATATTTCCATCGAGCCGGCGCTCTGTCTGGGCTTGACGTGTGGATCCTGGATTTGCCCTCCGTATTCTGTCAACCAGATTACAGCGGGTTCATCAGCCCGCTCACCGCCCACCACTCATCCGGAGCCTTTTGAGGGGCCTCGGGGACACGGCCTTATGCTGATGATTCTGAGATGGTGCTTGAGGTTTAATCCCTGCACTGTGAGAAATGAGGTTCTCCCGCTCTCCCTCTTGCTCCTGCAACTTTGATCAAGCCCTAATGTGATTAGGCAGTGACCCTGACGTGACTGGCTCAGGAAGTTGTAAAGGCAGCTCGGCGAAGGGGGGAAGCTGCGAGATCGTCTGATCTGACCAGTAAACCTGGAGAAGAAAGGATTTATTCTGAAGGTGTCTTGTCTCGCTGCTCTGCCTTGTGGGTAATAAAGGTTTCATGTATTCGCTTTACCCTGGCAAAAATTGCGATCTATAATGACCTGACATTTCTTTTTTATATATATTTAAACTAGCCAAGAGGCTCATGATTTGAATGTTAACCAGGACTTTACGAGATGTAAGGTGGCGTCCAATGGGAGCAAACTTCGTTTGAATTCTGCTGGATCTAAGCGCCTTTCAGATGAGTCCTCATGGTGAATTAATGTAAATCTTCCGCTGCTGCCCGTGTTACAGAGAAAAAAAAAATCCACGTCCTGCAACAGCTCTTTGGCTGTGAAAATAGCTCACACATCAGTAATTCACAGAAATGAGCCTGCGCTGTGCCCTCCCTCACACATATCGGCTGTCGACAGTCGTAGACTGAGCCTGTCTTTTAGTGTCATGTATGGGGCTGCCCCCGTATGCTCAGAGCATTATTCTTTTACTTTAGCTTGCCTCTGATGTGTGAGCGCCTTCATCTCCACAAGCTAAATATGTCAAATCTATATAAATTAACTACTAACTAAAATGCACTTTGTCAGAAACTTTGTAATTTGTAATATTTTATTTGTAATATTGCCTTATTCAACAGCAATGTTAGTAAACATGTGCTTTGCAGAAGTTTTATTCATATCTTCAACACAAACTTAAAGGGGGATATTATGTAAAATCTGCTTTGTTTTATCTTTACATCATGCTATAATCCTTCATTACGGACATACATGGAGTGCTGCTTTGATTCTGTCATGCAGTCATTCAGGTTGCTGCCTGTTTCCACACAGCTCTTCCTTCAAGCTGCCGTCTCCAGCTCCTCCAGACTAGCGGCAGCAGCAATTAGCAGACACCTGATAGAAATGCTCATCTGCTGAGCTCATCTTATGAACTAGTTCTCAGTCCAACTCTCCTCAGAACAATATGAAAGGCTTAATGGAGGAGCGGTGTTGTGATGACGTGCTGAAGGGTCGTTAAGAACAGGGGCTTCTTAAAGAGACAGAGGCCCAATTTTAAGGCGATAAATTTCTTTTGAGTCATGTTAGACATATACAGTGTCCTTAAAACAACTGAAAGGTGGCATAATTACTTGATTGTGCAATAAAATAACAATATATGCCTGGGAAATACATAATACTGCTCCTTTCAATGTGTTTTGTTAAAATGTAATGCAATAGATCAGCACAAAATAGAGCATAAGTTTAAATTGTGGAATCAAATCACTTTCAAAAACATTTCTATACTTAAAACATGAAGTCTGGTGGGACTTTTTTAAACTCTTTTTTTCTCTGATATCGCTACCTCCACAGTAATGTATGCATGCGTGAAAATTACAACTATTAGTCTACAAACATGAAGACACAGTTGAAATAAAGGCATAAGATGTCCTGTTAGCTGTTTGCCACAAGCAACAGGAGACATTTTGGTCAAATGGGACAAAAACTGAACTTTTTGGTGAAACATGGTGGTAGCAACATCATGCTGTGGAAATGCTCAAGTTAATTGCTGGGGAAATAGAAGAAGCTAATCCTGTAAGAAAACCTATAAGTAAAGATGTTGGATGCGATTGGAGGTTCTCCAGCGGTAACCACAATGACTTCGATCAAACTTATTCATGTGTGGATTTGGCCAAGTCAAAGTCCACATCTGTGCCAAGATCTGAAAATATAGTTTTAGATATTTTCCTCATCCAGTCTGAGTCTGAGCTGTTTGGAAAAGACGACTGGATAAAAAACATTTTGCTTCTGCTAAGCTGGTGGAGATGCAAGACCTGCAGCTGTAACTGAAATGCTTCTGAAATAAACGGGCTTTTAAAACAGCTTTAAGGCAACATATCTTTTTATTTCTAGTAGCATATCACACAAAACTCCAACACAATACATTAAAGTTAGAGATTTTAAAATGTAACCAAGTTCAAGGTTGCGATGTTTGAGAAGCAGAATATCTGATTTTCATGTCTTCACACCACATAAAATACTTTCAGGCTGACTTTACTGATTTTAATCTGGACAATCCTTAATTATGTATACTGTCTAAGAAGCAACTAGACTTTCTAGGAATATTTTTGATCAATTCTTTGTAGGTCTCTAAATGTTTTGGGGTTTTTTTAAGATTTTGCTTTTTTTTCTATGTATAGCCATGACTATGCATTATTTAATGGAGCATATTAACTAAATATGAAAAAATATGTATTTAGGATAAGGGAAAAATCGGATATAGTACTTGATCATCTTTCTTTATTTAGCTTGATTGGAACAAATTGTACCTTTGGATGTTGGTTACAAAGTGGATAAAGATCGATCTTAAATGTAAACAGTGCTGGAAAACGTCCCAAAACCAACAAAAGAATACATTTCCAAAGCTCTCTTGAAAGCATTAAAAATGTTGCTCAATTGTAAAAGGAAAGTCTGTCCTCTTAGACGTATAAAAAAGACCTGCACTAAACTCTACAATGCTCTTAACGAGTTTGCTCACATTTAAGAAAATACTCTTCAAAAGCACTGCTTTTCTAAGTGGTATTTCAGAGAGCTGTCTGCAGTTTTGCCAACAGTACGCTGTGTTTTCCGACTTGGCATTGGCAGCTTCAAAGAGACAATGTCAAAGAAGAGACGGAAAATGAAAGATGTCCTGTACAATTGGCAGTGAGATGGAAAAAGATGCAGCACCACAAGGGATGCTTGGCTATTAGACCAGGATGGCGGAGCTGGAGTAGAATTGAAATGGGCTGATTTAAGGACACAATTGTTCTTTAAAACACACACACACCGGAAAAAAGAGAAATCACTCACACTGATGAATGCATACAATGTTTAGGTTTAAAGAAATCTTGACTCTGTCTCAGCGTTCACCTTACTGGACACAGACTAGATTTAAAATAAAACCAGTGACAAACTTGAAAAAATCAAATCTTTTTATATCAAACTGCAATGAACAGAAACCAACTTGGTGATTAAAATAAGACCGGCAGGTCGTTTACACTGACAGATTTACGGCACATGGTTTCAAACTCCAGACCTTTACAAGCTCAGATTATTGAGTCAATTTCTATGACAATGAATTTGTAGCAGATAGATATTTTACGTTTTCAAAACTTATCTATAATCATATTCAGTAAGACAAAATATTACTGAAAAGTTCACAAAGTAAAATACATTAAATAAATAAATTAAACACAGATTGATGTTGTGAAGCCTTTGTTTCTGTTATTAAGTTACAACTAATCAAAAAATTTAAGAATTAAATATTTCAGGCACATTCAAATAATTCAATATCTTTTGGACAAATAATTAAAGAAAAACATATTTTAACACAAAAATATGGACTGAATGGAAAGAGTGTTAAAGGTTATTTTCCAACATATTTCCTAATCTAACAAAAAGCCCAAATAAAAAGTATTAATATATTAAATATGACCATAGCTCTGGACTACCTGAACACGAATCCACAATACTTTGTAAAAAGTGTAAGAGTCCTGTACTGAAACTTTCACTATTCTTGTCTTAAAAAAGCTAAATATCAAAGGTTCAGACAAGATACCAACTGAAGTAAAAAACTCAGTTTGAGAGAAATAAACTTGACAAACTCCTGGTAGAATCCAGGAAACCAAACAGAACCGTTGGAAGTGCAGACAAAACAGTATAATGAGTCTGACTTTGTGTGGGATGAATGACTCAGATTATTGCAGTTAGATAAGATATGCAAAAAAGAAAAAACTTTTTGTGAATGAAATTGAGCAAAACATGCACCTCATGCAACTATCCCAGTTTGAATGATTGATTCAGTGAGTCAAACGGCTCTTATACTAAAGTAAAACGATCTAATTAATAAATCGAGTTTGATTACTTAACTCTTGTAGAGTGTAGTTAAATCTGATCTCCTTGAGACGGGAGACGCCTGGCAGCTGATAAAAATGGTCCAAAACCACAAACAGGTTTTGGTTTCTCACAGCAGCAAGCATAGCGTCCATCACAGCCACAAGTGCAAACAGAACGAGAAAAGAAATTAAGAAACAAACAAACAAAAAAATGTCTCAGGCATTTCTTGACTCAGGCAGGGAGCTGTGGGCTCACAGTAAAAGGCCACCATTTATACCAGCCCAGGAACCAGAAAACACCCAAATTAATCAATATGGAGCAATATTTGGGGAAGATCCACCACAGGAAGGTCTAGAAATGTTTAGTCAGTATACAAAAGTGAGAAAGTTTCTGAAAGTTTCAGTAGATAGGTTTAACTTTTGTTTTTACTTTAAAACCTAAATAATTTACTTGAGAATTAAGTAGTGCAAATGGGAATCAGAGCCAGAGTAAATTGGAATGCAAGGTTTTTAGGCAAAGACATTTTTAACTGTGATATTTGATCATTTTTACGACACTTTATCCCAGTAGATCATAGAAATGCTTAACTATAACAGTTTAGGTAAAAACTTGTTGGTGTACAGGTAAGAAATAGAAGTAAAATTAAATTAAATGGCACTGCGTTTGTTGAATATAGGGGTGCAACCTCTTTTGCTCACGGCCTGTTTTTGAGCAACATGACTGAAAATAACATGCCCAAAATGAATTGAATGTATCTCATGAACTACAGAGTTTATTTTAATTGTTTTGGTATCAAAACAAAGTCAAGACCCTAGGGAATATGTTACAGCTCTAAAAACCACCCTACCTATTACTGAGGAAAGTGAATTAATATAGTAAACAGCAGAAATTAAGAAAAAAAATCAATTTCCGCCTAAAAAACCACTTCAATCTATGAAGGTTCCTTTCAAAGCATGCAGTTGAAAGCCAAAACATGTAGAAAACAACAGTTCACAATCTGACCTTTTACTGTGCCAAGTTTTATGAAAAAAAAAGTTAATCATATGAGTTTTAGAGAGGTACTACTTGATAAAAATCTAGGCGGACCTTCCAAATGAACCATTTTGGCACAATTTGTGCCATTTGAACTTTCTTAGTTTTTATTTCTGTAGGTTCTGTTTCAATCATTTATTTTTTTCATATAATAAATGATTATTTATCATAAATAAGTAATTGCATCTAATAATTGTTTTGGGGGGTTCCTTTGAAAAATCCACATGCATTCATTCATAAAAAGAGAAAACAATAGACAAATTGTAATAAACTGAAAATGGAACAGATTAACTCACAATAACATTTCAAATAGAATTATATAACAATGAAAATGCAAATAGCAATTGAAACTCATGTTAAAATGACAAGATAACAGGAAAAAACTCACATATATCATAATTACATTACAATAACAATGCGCTCTGCGCTCTGCGCAAAGTCATTGCATTCTGCATTCAGCCATTCACAACTACGCAGGGCAGTTTCTCGGGATCCCATTGGCCGATTTTAATGATTGACATATCGTTTGAACCGTCAGAGCCAATAGAATCCGAGGGCGTTGACATCAAGACGGAATCTAAAGTCGTTCACCAATCACAGGGGGAGAATCGTATGTGACGTACTTTTTCCGGGAATTTTGAATTTTTTTTTTCATCTTAGCGATTTGACGAAAAAGGCTCTGCGCCGAACCGGAAACCATGTGAAATGGACGCAGGGAAAATGGATTATCGAACCAAGTGGAAATATTTACTCTAATATGGATTATGACCACGAAACAGCAAAGGTAGAACTGATTTTTTGATTTTGGCTTCGTGAAATGAGCTTTTTCCTTTTTTCTTCTTTAGCTGCTGGTTCAGTGAGTTTTGCACGTAGCCTGGTGACTCTGGTATTGTTGGAAACCGCAGAGCTTCGGCTTTAATCTGATATATAGTTTTTGTGTATCGGACCTCGTTGCTCTTTTGTTGTTCCGTTTTTTACCGGCTGTGCCTCGTTAGCTTCGTCAGCGCCTAATTGCGTTTCTTTTTATCAATCTGCTTAGTGGTCAAGCTGGGTGTTGTTGAGGTAGAAAATATTGTCTCTATCATTTAGAAGAGCCTTTTCCCTTTACGTGGATATGCAATATGCCTATATTGATAAATGTATAGCATGTGTTTTTAATTGATCTTTTTGGGGCGAGCGGCGAGGACCCATATATGGGTCCTCTAGAGAAATAGAGGTTAATGAAGACAGTGAACCGACATGGACCTGAGCCAAAGTAAACCCTTACTTCCTATTCATAACATAAAACATAAAAATAAATCAATAACAGGAAAACGCAACAGATGGAAAAAATGTTTACCAAAATACTGAAAATATGGACATAATTAAGACTATTCAGGCACAAAACTGAGATGATACTTTGGGTGTTTCCACAGGGTAAAAATTAGATGTCAGCTAATATTCAAGAAATCAGTGAAAATCATTTGCAACAGGTGAGAGCTTATAACCCAGACACGATATAACAAGGTGTTTTACTCACAAATTTCAAAACACATTCTGCTCTACAATTACTCTTTATCAATAAAAACATCATTAACAATATTACGCATGGGTCACTTTGGTGCCAGGCCACCTTAAATGTCACACAAGAGATCTTTACTCAGCTTGTAAAACCTAATAAAGTTTCCATTAAACAACCAACTGCTGTCACTGACAGGTAATTGCCACATAAGAGGCATTTACATTTTTGTACCCATTTGTTCTGTAAATAAAGCTGCTATTCTTGAGGTTACACTCATGCATCCATGGCCAGCTTACTGAGCAAACATTTCCTCCAAATCCCCTCTTCCACCTTTACAAACCTTGAAGAATGTGTGTTTTGCTCCATTAGGTCTCACCACGCAAAACCGCAGCACTTATTTTGCACCGGCAGTCCAAAGACACTCACTGCCTCACTGCACCCCGAGTCCCTCAGCCTTCAGCGGCGTCATCTGAGGCTACGTGGGGCCAGACAGGACCATAAACTAAAAGAGATGCCTGGGCGGCGGCCTTGATAGATCAAGCAATAAATACACCATTTGAGCAATTTATCTGCCTCGCCCATCGGCTTAAGATTGTCTTTTTTTCCCTCCTGCTCAGTAAATTTAGGGTCATATATTTGGTCAATTAGAATGACTTATCTCAAGTGTTGGTGCTTGTGGTTCTGTGTCACTTTTGCAGCCAGCTTCTTGGATTTCATTTTTGTTTTCTGCTTAAACACACTGCAGAGAGCAATGAGAAGGAGTAGGTGAGAAAAGCTAATTTTCTCAAATGACTTTGACATTTACAGCTACATCTGAAAACACAGCTGCAGCGCAAAGAAGCTTTCAACATTATTCGAAGCTGTTTCTTTCTTTTTCTCTGGAGTCTGGATTTAAACTGAGGGTTCTCCACGTTTAGCCTGAGACATTTAGATATTAGAACTTAGAAATTACAATTCGTGTTGTATGAGATTTACAAAACACAGAACTGCTATCAGGGTGTAATGCATTAAAATATTTTATTGTTGAGTGATTTCTTTTCACAGTAATCTGTTGACCCTTTGCACGTGACGTCACGCTCTCCAGAACGTAGAATAGTGAGATTTGTTGAGAATCAGTGACGTTCAGTTCGGATGAATGAGACCTGGATGTTATGGTCGCATTGGAATCAGATAGTGTCGGATATGGGTCGCATTCGAAAAAGAATCTGACCTTTGCTGTTCACACTGCCATGAAAAGATCGGATACAGGTCGCATTACATCAAAAAAATCGGAATTGGGTCGCTTCAGGCTGCTGTGTGAACGCACCCTTAGTTGATTTCACTTTAAAAATGGTCATAGGCTGCATAAACAGACAAGAATACAGACCAAACGTGGCAGTTTATTTTATAACTTTTAATGAGGAAAGATGCAGCGATGGATAGTGGCTGTCAATAATAATGACGGTCAGCTCGCGGTGTAACCGCGGATTTGCAGCGAGCATTTTTTAAAGTAAATGATTAACGTTAATTTACTTTATTAATAAATAATAAAGTAAACTAGAAAATTCCTGCAGAAATTTTAAAGGGCCTGCCAAAGTGTGCCCGTCGGATTAATAAAGCGTTCTGATGGTAAAAATTAGCAATAATGCTAAAGAAAACTGCAATGTAGTAAATAACCTGCAGGGAGTCAGAAGCATGTTGACTAAGCTCTTCTCATACCAATTAGTATGTTGCATAAGCTAAAATTAGCCAAAATGCTAATGTTAGCATGAATGGTATCAGTATCATGTTTTGTATCACTAGCATGCTATCTGTCATTACTTACTACATTCAGTATATGAAACATTGATATTAAGTAAGAAAAGCGTTCTGATGCTCAACATTAGCATCAATGCTAACCTGAGCTAAATTGTAGTCAAAAACCTGTGGAGAGTCAGAAACATGTTGATGAAGCTGTACTTGCACCATTAATTTTGTTAAAATTCATGCATAAGGTGAAATTAGCCAAAATGCTAATGTTAGCATGATTGCTATCAGTATCATGTTTGGTATCACTAGCATGTTGTCTGTCATTACTTACTCCATTCACAATACAAAATGTTTCTAGTCAGTAAGAAAAGTGTTCTGATGCTTATTATTAGCATCAATCCTAGGCTAAAGTAAATTGTAGTCCAAAAATGTTATTGCTCTAGCTTCCATAAGCCAGTTCTATAATCAGAAATATAATGCCAATACTATCACCCTACCTATGGCAGTGCACAGACTCACACGGTTTAAATGGCCTATTTAAAGTCAGTATTACACAAACTGATGGGTCTTACACTGTTCATCTTCAATTGTTAATGCGTGAAGCTCTTGCCAGGTTATAGTTCTATAGCTGATCTAAATCACTGCAATAGTGCAACACCTGAACCCAACAGCTAATATCACTTACCTGAGAGGATTATCGAGGCTTTTATTTTGAAATTTTCAGTAAGCTTCATTTGAAATGGCAACACTAATCCCAATTGTAACAGTAGTTGTCTTAAACAGTTATCTAATGCCCAAAAGAGCAATTACATGATGAAAAAATGGTCAAGGCATTTATTTTGAAATTTTTCATAAGCTTCATTTGAAATGGCCACACTAATTCCAAGTGTTATTGTGATTAAGTTAAATCAGTTATATAATGCTCAAAACACAAGTAGTTCTAAATAGCAGCCAAGTCGTCCTCTGCAGTAACAGACAGTTCCGCCATGTTGTAAATTCTGACATTCTGAGTCATGGCCGTAGATAGAACTACAGTTAATATGGCCGGTTTGTAGTCCAAAGCAGAAGCTCTGCCTTTCTCTGTCTTCTGTTGCCATGGTGATCAATCCTAAATTCCAACTGTCAGCTGGGGGAGTGAAGTGCAGGGCAGATTGTATCTAATATAGAGGGATCGACGTCAGTTACCCCTTCCCATAATTTTACTCTGACGCACCTGGACAGAAAACCGTAAGCCCTAGAAAAATTTCGAAAACATTTTACCGGAGCAGACAAATTTATCTATGTCATGACCGAGTTTCATACCAATAGAGCAATTTTTGAAGGCATGAGAGCGATTTCAAAATTATCTTTGGGTCAAAAATCCACTCTGTTTCTCACTCTAAAAAACGGCAGTTGATTTCAGTTACACTCTAAGGTTTCGGCAGTTGGAAATTTCGCTCGTTTTTCGCTTTTTACGTCGCCGTCGTAACTCCGATCACCAACAAAAGTAATAGCTCCCTTCTCGGCGCCGAGCCGCTCATTTGATACCACTTTTGTGGGTGGGCACGCAGCGGTACGAGCCGCATTAACGGTGACGGAAGAATAATATATAATAAAAATAAAGGTTTAAGTGTTCTATTGGGTGTAGAATAATAAGTGCCTGCCATGCAAATGCATGGAGGCAGTGACTGACCTGCTTCGCAGGTCAGTCACTGCTCTCCTTATGCATTGCAATGGCAGGCCCTAATGAACTGATTTGAAAGATGTCAATTAATGCATAAGGGAGAATGTACGTGTCTAACCGTTAGTAACCATGGAAACAGTGCCGCGCCGTCGCCTAGCATAGCATGTATGGAAAAACTGGTTAGCATCTCGTCTTTTGTGCCTTTTGTAAAGGCTGATCCGATTTAAAAGGAAACGCTGTTTATGACATAGTGACTTAAATCATGTGTGAATTCAGGAAAAGTCTGTAATTTGATCAATATGTGAGGAGGGCGGAGGTTTGGCTAGGTTTCTAAGCTAGCTGTTTCAAGCTTCTGTAAATACCTCCGGCTATGAGCTGCAACCAGGTGAATTACCTTCACAGATAAATTACCTCGACTTGAACAGGTAAAAGTCAATAAATTGGTTAAAAAAAAAAACTTTGGAAAACTGTTTAAATCGCTCTGTTTAGTACTCTCATCCCTCACTTCCGACGTCCGTTATGGCGCCTTAAGTGATTAAGAGACGTTGTTGTAATGGGTCAATATTTTGTTGGAAAATAAACAATAGAAAATAATTCTGCAAGAGAGCAGGTGAAGGAACATACACAAAACAACAAAGCTTTAGCTCCTTGTATGCATCAGGAAAATAATTGATCTGTTTGTCCTCAAGTAATTTGGTTAATTTATTAGTTAAGCTGACTGCTGGTCAATTGTATTAAAAAAAACAGATTCTACTTTCAAATGAGTTGTTTTCTTTGCAGCTGGGGTTTCTGAAGTGAAACATTATCTATCCGATCACACTCTCAGTCCTGGACGTTGTAATTTTTCATAATAATTTACGAGGAATATAATAGTCATTCCATTTTGTTTAACGTTTATTTGGGTTAGTGCTGTTAGACACACAGCATTGTTTTGTCGTAGAAATTATGCCTAAAATGTTGTGACACAAAAGCTGTCTATTCCAAGAACCCTTTGACGATCGCTACAACTGATATTTTAACAACAATCTTAAATTATTTAACTAGTGTTCATTAGTTAGTTCCAACTTCCAGACAGTTTTCCAAAATGTCTGGAAAACTGTTTTTTTTTTCCTTTGGTATGTGTAGTTTTTCACCAATTAAGAAATATTAGCTTTCTTTCACACTAAAAATGTACACATTTTCAATCAATTGGTCACTCTAATTTGCTGTTTGTTGTTTGTATGTGGAAATATTTGTTAAAAATTGTTCTGGCCCAATGATGGTACATAATTGAACAACTGATCATATTAGCATGGACGAGGTCCCCCTCAAGTTTGACAGTTTCTAAATAGTTTATATTTACTTATATATATTTCCTCTTCATGATGCATTTTTGACTGACACAAATAGTAGTTTGGTCAGTCAAACTCATAGTCTGAAGAATTTGGAAAATGAATGAGGTTTCTGTGCCTCCACCAACACCATATTTTCTAGCAACCTATCAGCAGCAGATGAATCCACTAAATGTTGTGTTTTTATGTTCAGTTTTGGATGTGCTGTTTAAACATTTTAACAGCTGTCACCTGTTACAAAACAATAACAGTTTGAATGCATGACTGAGAAGTCATACATATAAACTCCAAAACGTGTGATTTAAGTGAGTGTGGTGCAATTTGGAGGTGTGTAGCTTGTTAAGGCATAGATATTTTTGCAGTAAATCAGCATAAATGTATGTGTGTATAATCTAGAGTTGTGTAATCCTTTTAGCGCATAGGGGATCCACATTGCTATGTACATGGATAGGTCTGTAGCATGGTACAGTATTAATAGTTTGGTAGTTTATTTTTTGTTTTGTGAGGTGTTTTTGGTTGAGGCCAGAACTCTGACCTTCGACCTTTTAAATTGCAGCTGTGTGTGGTTCTTGCTTTGTCCTGAAATCAGATCTACCAGTTTTGCTTCAAATTCTCTGAGGAACAAGGCGTACAGGTGTGCACAACCCCTAAAACAGATAAATGCAATCTTGATAATAAACTACCATGATTCCCTACAGAAGTTTAGTGCACACTCAAACAGTCGGGCATCTCTCATATCCTCTCAAGCCTGATGGGGAGCCTCTGAGCACTTAATACTGTAGTGTCAGAAGAGACCCACCACAGACTGTGCTAATTTTTAACATTGTCATATTCCAGCGTGAAGGAAGGTTGTTTGTTTAACTCTCTATTCACCTGTAAACTGGTAATTATTTTAGACCAAAAATTAAAGACAAATAGAGTCCAAGCAGGGGGTTTTGTTTTTGCATAAACTAAAGTGTGTTGTTTCCTTCTCTGACGATTATCAAGAAATATTTAAGTTTCTGTAGAGAGATTGACAAGTATGACTGTTATCTCCAAAAAAAATCAAGTTCTCATGACCAAGTGGTACATTCTCCAGACTCTTTATTTTCCAGTTGAAACCCGGCTTTTTCATTTCTGTTTTGGTGCAACGTTCAGTAGTGCAGCAGAGCATTAAAATCCATTTTGAGGTCTCAATAGAGCTGGAGTGTGCAGCACATGATTGGTCTTACTGTTTACAGCATGTTATGGCTCACCAGATTGAATGCTTATTGTTCCTGGTGAGGTTACTTTTCTTCTCTTGGATGTTGCCCTAGCCTTAAACTTAACTCCAAAAAGTATACTTAAGGGTACATACAGGTTAAAATAGGTCATCCGTGAGGTTAGCAATGTTTTCACTGCTTTTGACAATCAGGGAAGTCATGCTCTGCCTTAAACACAAGCCAGTGAACATGGCAGAAACCAACAACAAACTTTCCTGGGAAGCCATTACAATTGATACGGCTCCCATTTCCGTCTCCAGTGGCAGCTGCCAAATTTGATGTGAATCATACAAATGGTTGTCGAGATAGATGTTACACTAGATACTCCTTATTTTATGAATGAGATTCTGATGTTTTTATTGTTTTTAAATTCTAAAATACATCTTCACTAACCAAAATAACCAAAATAATTCACTTTTCACACATTACACCTACTAACGTCAGTTCTTGTTTTTCAGACTTTGTGTATATAACTGTCATGGAAGACATTTGCATCATTTTTTTAAATTTAAAAAATCCAAAAATCTGGTGTGCATTTGTATCTAGACGTTTTTACTCCAATATTCCATATAAAATCCAATGCAACCTTCAAAGGTAGAAAATAAAGTCCACATGTTCACCTAAACTAATGGAATAAGGAATGCATTGCTTACAAAATCAACCAATAGATCAGTGGCATTTCTGCAAGAGTTACAGATGATGACAGAGCTATTAGTAGACCAGCAATGCAAGAAAAAAAATCATAGAAAATCCAATTTACTACGAGTTATGTTAGGATAGAAGGTTCTCTGGTCAGAGGAGACCCGAATTAATGTTTTTTTACATGCAAAAAGCTACACAGCAGAATATTAACAGTCACCAAAACATAAGGTGATGGCAGCATAATGCTGTGGTGATGAAGTGGTGAAAGATGATTGGGGGGATATATGGAAATAAATACAAGATTATTCCAGGAATTAAAGTTTTTACACAACCACTTAGAACAACATCCCTAAACATACAAAATACTGCAACAGGATTTTACATCAAAGCATATTCATGCATATTAAACGGTCTAGATAAAGCTCAGACTTGAAAACTGATCTCCAGGGATGATCTTGAGTTATTCTGCAAAGAAGAAAGGGTTAAAAATCCAGTGTCTGGATGGGCATTGATGGTAGAAACTTACTGCTATTGAATTAGAAATTGGCAGAAGCCGCTTTTCAATTTTTACTCATAAAAATGTTGAAACACAGGTTATGATTTTTATTTGACTACTTTACTTGGGTCACTAAAAATCCCAATAAATTGCATTAAAGATGGCTGTAATGCTTAAAGCTTAGGTGGTTTTAATACTTTTGCAAGGTGTTGTGTCTCACTGTGCTTAAAATGGCATTAAAGTACTGAAGATGAGAATAACTCATCCACCGCAATTTAATATCGCCTCTTTCCGGTTGATTAGTCTTACATTTGGTTTGTGAGACCAGAACTCGATGTTCATTTCTTGCTTCTGAGCGTTGGAGCTGTGGCCTCAACACTCCAACACCGGGCAGCTTTCCCCTCCACCTAGAATAGAAAACACACTCGTTTACATCCCACGCAGAGTGGGCCAGACATCACACCATCTCCTGCGCTGGCCTTTTGTTACTTCTATTCCTCAACATCACACACACACACACACACACCCCACGTAAACCCAATCTTACCTGCCTTCAGCTACATTTCGAACTACTATATCAACAGAGATCTCAAAGTAGTGTCCTCCCTGAGGGAAGTCAATCAAAGCCTCCCAGTGTCGAGCCATTTCTCTAAGCCCAGCCAATCATTTTCCCTCTAATATCCACATTCCCAGCTGCTCAAAGGCTGATCAATGTTGCTGAAAACAGAAAACTGTCTGTTGTTTCTGGGAGCAGTGGGGGAAGTGAAAAACACACTGAATTGATGACTTTGTAAACAGAAGCCGGGGTAGACGTTGCGACACCCACAGCTCCCCTCACTCTCTAAAAACCTGTTCCCCGCCGCCCTCATCACAAACAAATTAGCAATTCAAAGCGTGGCCCTGGGGTTGCTGAGTGTTTATGTGGATGCCTCATGCGATGAAGGCGCACATTTGTTTCTTGCCACTGACCTGTCAGTCATTCGGCCATTAGAGCTGAAGGCGCCGCCAGTTTTGACCCCAAATCATTGGGCAGATGTTAGCTGTGATCAAAGAGAGAGAGAGGGAAGAGGGCGGGGAACGTTGAGACAGAAAGATGAGGAAAGTAAAAAGGAGTAATGTTTGCCAATTCCATCCACTCCCCCCGAAATCATCCCTTCACTCCCAAACAAAGTGGGCATTATATCATCAAGCCTTTCGGGGGAGAGATGCCCTTCACAAAAGTAGCGAGCTGGCACGCTTTCACAGCAAAGTACACGGTGAGAGACCAGCTCCGTGTTTTTAAACAGTCTCGCATTGGATCAATATCCCTAATTAGCACTTCGAAAGCGGCATAAAGTGCTTGTTAAAAATTTAGATGATACTTTCCAATGAGTGGATCAATTAGCTGTTTGAAGTGTCATCTTAAATTGCAGCAATTCTCACGCATCGAACGCAGTTCTCCAGGAAACTTAGATTGACTTCTCCATGCTGGAACGCGCAGCCCAACAGCTCCTCACTGCATTCGCGCTGTCAATAAGATATATTTAACATGACATTTAATGCCCAGCGACCAAGTCACCAATATACATACAGCAGGTGTTAAATGAGATTCAGTGTGAGAAATGTTTGTGGGTTGACGAGACAGGGGGGCGGGGGGAACACCCGGTGTTATGCATGTTATTTTCATTTATTTAATTATATTTAATCCAATACATATTCCCTGCCTACAGCCTTGCAGTATGTGTTAAATTCATACGGGCAAATAGCCACTAGTACAAATTCAGAGGAGAAGTTTTTGCTCATGTTGGTCTCAGATTGTATCTTAGCTCTCCATTGAAGCATTTCCTTAGCATGTCTTAATGTCTTTAACATGTTAAAAAATGGAAGCTGTAAAATATGTTTCAACATTTATCAGTTTTATTTTGATTTCTGGAACTTATCACTTTAATGAAATTGAAACTGTCTGCATTGAGTATTGCATAGCCATTTCATAACTATAAGTGGTTTATTTTTTATAATAATAATAATAATAGTGTTGTATTTTCCTTATTTTGTGTGGCAACACTAGGTTAGGAGTCTGGTACTCTGCTCCTCACAGCAGGGTAACCAGAAGTGGTCAACAACGCCACCTTGGGAATTACACCCAAGGAAATACACTTGTGGGTAGGCTCGAGGTTCGTGGCCAGAGAGAACAGACTTTTCTAAATGAAATTAATTACATTTATTTTTCAGAATAAAACAGGACAATCACATCATAAAAAAAACACAATAGGAAGCGGGTGTACAGACTGAGGCCTACCAGCAGGGGGAGGGCAGTCCAAATGGAAACTGGATCCTAAAATAAATGTATAAATCTAAACTAAATCACCCCAAACACTTGTGAACAGGCATTCAATCGTGAAGAAATCCCAACACCAGCCACTCGCACGACACAGTTCCAGTCTCCCTGGAAACCCCTCCCACTACCGCCAGCTCTCAGCCTGGAGACAAAGGGTGGGGTTAAACAAGCAAACACAATTAGGGAAAAAAAAAAAGGAACAAGTACTACGATTTAAACAACTAAAATGAGGTTACCTCCAACATGATCCATTAAAACATCAATACTTTAATAAGATAGTTTAAAAGAATGCCAAACGGCTACCTGACGCCGCGTTGGAGGATGCAGAACAAAAGAATACTCCAAAACCAAAACTAATTTAAACCTAAGAAAATTAAACAAAATAGTTACCAAAAATAGAAAAATATCAACTGCTGAACCAAGAAAAACAAAACAAACCAAGGAAAACAAAATGAAATGAAACAAAATAAAAGAAAGCAAATGAAACAAAACAGCAGGGTCTCCAGAGAGCTGCAGCAGCGTCAGAGCTGGAATTAAATCAAACAGTTAGCAGGTAATTTACAGAAGATGGAAGCCAGAGAAAACCATGATCACCTACCAGAGCCAGATGACTTCACCTGACCTCAGAGAATCCCTTTTCAGCCCCTGGCCAGAGGATCAGCTTTCCCATATGTTCTATGTATAAATAATTGTTATTTTGGTGTTATGGAACTGCAAGGATTCAATAAAGCAATACATACCAGTTTTAGATGAAAACTGCACTGGGGAGGGTAGATTACAGCCACACCCAGTACCAAGCAGGAGACAGTCCATGGTTTCTAGATTTAAACAATTCAACTCAAACACTGGATCTGTAGGTCTTGCGCAAAAGGAGAAACACTACTTACTGATTTTAGAGCTCAAGACCTGCATGTTTTCTAAGTGACGTTCCCAATAAGAATGTGACCAAACGCCAGCATCTGCAACCAGGTGAGAGTCTCTCCCTTTATACTCTCCAGCAATCATGAGGTGATTAGTGGCCAGGTGTTCTGAATATTAGGGCAAGCTTCTTCCTGCTACATTCGTATTAACTGTTTGCATTAATTGTATTGAGAAAATGTATGTAGTTAAGTCATGTCAACTTTCTCTGTATAACCTCTGTTGTTTTTAGCAAGACAAAATACTCATTGTGCAGAGACAATATATTAAAAATAGTATTTTGGCTAATTCTGAGACATTTACAAAAAATGTTAACCAACTGCCCCTATCAAATAAATGAAATTTTAAAAAAGTCAAAATATCAACACTTTCATTCTATTGGCTGAGAGGTTGCTAGGCGACGGTGTCAAAAGGCAGTTCCATGTTGCAAGGTGAGCAGAGAGTCCGAGCAGAGACCAAGTTCACACTGCAGCCTGAAGTGACCCAATTCCAATTTTTTGGCAATTCCAATTTTTTTGCCGGGTCCGTTCACACTGCCAGTAAATGGACCTGTATGTGTTCTGCAGTGTGAACGGGCAAACGACCTGAAAGTGTCCCGCATGCGCAGTAGAGGGCGCAATAGCATCAGCGTTCTCAGTGTTCTGCCAACTGCCATAAAAAGAAGAAGAGCTCAGAGTTTGAGGAAGTAAACATGGAGGCTAACAGTGGAGCTTAGCTTACATATTTGAAGTTGTTATCCGGCCAGAGCAACATATTAACAACTTAATCCTCATATAGTCCATTATGGTTGTTGTTTTTCTTCCACTTGCTTGTATCAGGATACCGAATAGTGAGATTTGTTGAGAATCAGTGACGTTCAGTTTGGATGAATGAGACCTGGACGTTAAGTCGCATTTGAATCGGATACGTATCGGATATGGGTCACATTCTAAAAGAATCTGACCTGAGCTGTTCACACTGCCATGAAAAGATCAGATACAGGTCGCATTACGTCAAAAAAAAATCTGGTTCACTTCAGGCTGCAGTGTGAACGCACCCCAGGTCTGAGCTCGAGGACAAGTTTTGACATGAAGTCCTGCTTTCAAAATGAAAATATCAGCAAAAGTATAAAACGTTTTGAGAACAAAAGATATGAAATCCTGTTTTCAGACTGAAAATGTGTCCTCTTGGATTATGGCAGGAAAGTAACTTTTTGTGAAAAAATTACTTTTACGAGTATTTTTACTATGTTGTTCTTTTTACTTTTAGTTGAGTCACTTTGTTATGAAGTATTTATACTCTTGAGTGAAATTTCAAGATTCTCTACCCACTGAATGAAAAACAAACATGTTTTAAGCAAAAATTCACCAAACACAGACACACACCTGCAGTTTTGTTAGTTTCATTAGTTTTTTATAGATAGAAACTGATTAGGAAAAATAAATATCTGGCTTGATTTGATTTTTTTTTGTTACTTATATGAATTATTGTCATTTTCATCATTAAAATACCAAACCTTCCACTTAAATTGACCTTTTTAAAAAATAAAAAATAAAATAAATGATTGATAATTTGATCAGTTAATCAGTTCTTGAGTAGACCTTTTAAATAGTACTTTATTTGGGCATTTTTTACTTTTACTTGAGTTAAAACATGCTGAAGTAGTGCTACTCTTGAGTATAATGTTTGGGAACTCTGCCCACATACTCAACTCTGCTGCTCAATAAATCGATGCTGTTTTCTTATAATTGTTGCTCTGTTTAAAGCAGGAACTTTTAAATGAGTCCCTGGATATACACACCTGACTCAAATGGTTGAATTATCTCCTCAGTATGCAGTCAAGTTCTCCTGACTTCTGCTAATGACCTAATTATTTGATTCAGGTGTGCTGAAGCAGAGAAACATCCAAAAGTTGCAGAAAGCCGGCGGCCCTCGACGGCTGGAGTTAGACAGCTGTGATTTAAAACGCTTTTAAGATTTGTTACCAAGAATCATCATCCCAACAAGGAACATATTGTGTAAAGTTGATTTATTGCTGACAACAACACAATAAAAAGGTACAGAACGCTTTCCTTATTATGAGACATCAGGTCAGATTGTGTTAATCCCACGTTTTGTGCAAGAGAGCGGTTTTTCTCCAGTTCACTGCCCTTTAGAAACTCTTTCTATATTTTCAAAGCTAATGCGTTTCCCTCAACAAACTCTCCTTCCTCAAATTCGTCTGTTTTCTGATGACGACAGCACAGCTGGATCAGCTTTAATAGCTCTGTGTGCCTTGGAGTTTCTATTAGCGCTGATAATGTAATGTGTTTCCCAGATAATAATGAGAGCGCCTGGTTATTACTGCCAGCACTGCAGTCTGTACTTCAACATCACAAAAACAATAAGAACATGTTCCCCTCTACTGTAAACAAATAAGAACCTGCATGTTTATTACAACTTTTATACGCCCTGATTCATCAAACCACTGCTAACTTTGACAACAAAAGCTCTCCAGCCAGCCAGGCTGCATTTATTTCTTGTTGCCTCATGATTTATTGATACTGTGTGTGTAAATACATTTACTTATCCAGGTTATGAGGTGAATTTCTCACCCCTATGAAGACGGCACTTAATTAAAACATTTTTATTGGTGAAAGATAACAGCTTCATTGTCTGCCTGACAGTAGGATTATCCACATTGTTGGCTCAAATGGGAAAATAACAGATTATGAAAAGAAAAACGCAGTTCGATTCACTCTTATTGCCTCTAATTTGCAATAAAAGCGTGTGTATGTCTGCTGAAAGGACTCTGTGGAGGTTGGCCTCCACTGGGAAGCCCTCTCCTGCACAGAATTGGGAATTGAGACATCCTTCATTATACCGGACTGAATTGATTTCCAGGCCACCTGAGGAGTAAGAAAACGTGAAATAAGGCGAACGAAGGGAACCAACTGTTTACATCCACACTTGCTCGCCGGTAGCCCTTTTTCTTCTTTGCATTAATGTGGTGCTTTGCAGCATTTCTAGGCATATTACCACCAGCAGAAAGAAACCATCAGTGAGGTCCTGCCATGTTTAAGCAGTGCTTGATGTACTACATTGCTCCACGGTGTAGCTCATAAGTCAGAATGCCTTTTAACTCCCATGGAGTAATTTAAACTGAAGAAGAAATAGCATTTAAGTGTAACACAAAGTTATATTGCATTCTTTCATAAGACTCTTGCAGGTGAGAAACAACAATCCACGGGGAACTTTTCTACTTTATTTAATGTTGGGTTAGTTAATACAACCACTTTTTATAGTTCTTTATTCCAGGTTTTCCAAACATTGCAGAGGTATTCCTCTGAGTACTTTAACATTAAAGTTTGCTTTAAGTTGACTGTAGGAAAAATAAATACGTTTTTGAAATTGTTGTAGTTTATAAATACAATTTTAATGGTTAAAAGTAACCTAAATTTATCATGATTCATCTTATGTTTTTGTATTGTGAAACCAAATAAATAAATTAACAAAAATTATCAATAAAAATTAGATTAATACATTTTTACAATAAATAAATGTGAATAATGCAGCATGGATAAAATTACAACAGTTAGTACAATATGGATAAAATACAAAAAAATGTCTTAGTTTATACACTATTATTGTCAAAAGCTTTTCTTTTATTTGTATGCACAATAATTATTATAAGAAGTCATTTATTTATTTATTTCTGTATTTATTTCTGTATTTATTCTTTATTTTTGGCAGGATATTTGCGCCATATGCTTAGACCAATCCAATCCAATCCAAGAATCTTTCTTTTTTTGTTTTTCACCAAAAGTGCCTTTTGAATTGGTGTCCCAAAAGTTGAGGTTAGCTTCAATCAAACACTCCAACAAAGTTTTAGTAAATTTCACCGAGGCCTAGATGTCTTCTTTAGGAAAAAGGGCATCCATCTTCAACCCTACTCCCAGTCCAGAAAACATTCGACTGGTTTGGACTCCAGCTCAGCATGTCCATTTGCCCCATGGAAAAAAATAAATACATTTATGGAGCTCTGGAGGCCGGCTGGGGTTAAATGTTTTGCAGTGCTTGACATGTTTTAGATGAGGTTTTAGCTGAACACATCATACAGCGTTTACTTACGGAAGTGAAGTTACTTCAGCTCAGTGGAAGAATTTAATACCTCTTATCTTGGTTGGAACTTATGTGCTGTATGTGTTGGTTTATACTATATTAACATCATGTTATAGTTATATATTGGACCAAAAGGTGTATAAAACAATGTCTTGCCGCAGGTCTTTCCTTCCGGCCGCTGTCAGACTGTACAATAACCATTGCTCGAAGTAATTCACCATTCTATACTACGGGTAATAAACCTGGAATTTGTTTATATTTTGTTTGTATATATGGAGTTTTTATATTGGTTCTGCTCTTTATTCTGCTGTAGCTATGTAAATTTCCCCACTGTGGGATTAATAAAGGAATATCTTATCTTGTCAGCAGGTGTGCTTAATTATGCAGCCTTTTACATTTAAAAATAATGTCCTCTATACAATTTGTTTTTAAATCATCCGAAATCTTGTACCTTTAACATTTTTCCTGTCACTCTGTTTTCATGAAGCATCAGTGGCTCAGTAAGAAAGAAAAATGTTTTCCTGTTTTCCTATTGTTTAGTCCACACATATTGTAATAATGGCTATAATGCTTCTCTTTTAACTGCTAATAACTGGGGACTTATTTTTTATAATAGAAACCAACAACTGGCAAGAGCAGCTCATTTGTGTATGAATGGCATCCTGTATTTGTGGCTTGTGATAAATCAGAACGACGCCTGCTGCATGAAACGGTTTAATCAACATGTTATTTCCTTCCACATTTATATCCAACACCTCCATATAGGATGACAGCTTATTGTGGCTGCAAGTCTTATTAAATTCAATTGTGGTCATGTCAGCGCCGGTTTTATATATGTGCTGTTTGTCCGCCGCTGACCCTAATTATTTAAAGTTAGCATTAATCCTCCAAATCCGGGGGATTTTGAATCTGAATTAGGGTCAGCTGGAGGTTAATGATGGTCAGAATTACCAGAGTGAGTTTTTTTTTTCCCCAGCATTTCTTTTCAAAAACCTTCACTTGAAGTGGCTGCTGAGTGGTGATTAAGGCCAGTGGACTCACTTTGTTGCTATGCCTTTTTGCTTGCCAGTGTTTGCATTTGCAGAAACAAAAGTAGCATTTATTTCGTTTAGGTATCGGCTGTATATCGAGGCCCACTGCCAGCCGGTGCTTTGTTTGACTTTTTTGTGTTTGTCAAATGTCATCAACTATACAAATAACCCAACAAACAGAGCTGTTTAATTTTACAGATCACAGCAGGTCAGCGGTCAGCGTTTTGATTTTCGTCAAAAGACTGAGAGTGTCTGATCTTTCAGCAGGCTTCAGACTAATCAATAGGAACTTGGGAGGCCACTTACATGTTCTGCATGAAAGCGTTCACTTTGTCTGAAAACAAAGCTCTGAGGAAATCGAGTGAAGTTTGGTGGAAATACCAGCCGAGGTTCTATAGGTGAAAAATGTGAATGCTAATTCAATATCTCGTGAAAGCACCGTGATGGGATTTTGACTTTCCTTCAGGCTATATTGGAGTCAATCAATTACCGTGACTTTTACTGGAGAGTAGCACAAGGTTCTGCTCATTCAAAAATAAATGATGCTGATGTTATTTGTAATCATAGCGAACCTCTGTGCATTTTCTCTGGCCTACCTTTGTGTTTTGTTTTCAATGTAGTTGTGTGCCTCCATTTTAATTAAACTACAGCAAGATATGGAGCCAATACAAACTTATTGCTGTAGTTTACATGTCATTATTATATTTAATGTCAGTTTGAAACAACAAAAGCGGTAAGAGTTATTAAAAAAGCACAACTTTCCAAACGTTAGTGCGCAATTTACAAGTTGAGCAAATTAAAATCTGCAAACATCCAGGAAAGAGTTATGGATTCAAAGCTGTTAAAAAAAACTATTTAAATCCACACAGGTTTTAGTTTAAACAGGAACTTTTTTACGGTTTTAAAACTTTAACTTTTTGAAATATTAGAAATGAAAGAAAACCCAGGCCTTCTCAAGTAAGCTTTCCTTAAAAAATGTTTCAATTATTTATGGAAAGTATGCTTTTTCATATTTCTTATTGTACTTGTATTCATCTATGAGCTTTTTGTCTTTTTAAGTAACCAGAGATCTGCACCGACTAAAGATATAAATATTTCCAGTTCCAGATAATAATGTCGGAAAGTTAAAAAATAAAACGCATATTTAGAAAAATATCTTTCACTGAAAACTGGAGCATTAACTAATGTTAAAAATATGTCCATATGGAGAATAATACAAATATCTTGTTCACCAATATGTTATTTTGAAACTCTATAAAAAAAGAAATGTACATTGTTAATTATGTTGATGAATAAAACTTAATTTAAATACCATATTTGAAGACATAGATCACAGACAGCTGCACAAAAGAAAACATTAAACGTCTCACAAATCAGAAAAGAAGTTCATTTCAAGTGATTAAAATACTTTATTAACAGCATTTTAAACTCAATTTAGAATGTTTGAAGTTTAGTGAGACAATTCACAAAAATGCAACACATATCACAAACTGAGAAATGGTAAGACCGAGTCTAACATCCTATATCTGTGTTTATAATGCCAGATGGACAGCAGGTCACCATTTAATTTTATTTAATCCTGAATCAAAATTTCAACTCCTTTTGAATAATTTAAACAATTTAGGCATCACAAAGATCCCTAGTCTTTTGACACTGATTTTAATTTACATAAATATCTCTAGATATTCCCTTGCATGCCTGAATAATATGACATTTAAATATAATTTTTGCAAGCAGAAGCTCTCTCAAGAAGTACAATCTGCTCCATCCTTTCTCGTAGACGGATTCACTCCAATTGTTCAGATGAACACTGAGGTATTTCAACCACCTCAACTTCTTCTCCTATGATGGAAATAGTGTTTGACTTCACCCTGTTTCACATGAAATCTACAGTCATCGCTTTTGTTTTCTGCAAATTGAAAATAACATAACATAAAATAACATGCTTGTTTCCAATCACACCACAACACTGTCAACCATCTTTTTCTCCTTGTCTGTTTTACAGACAAATGGAGGATGTTTAGAGTATTTCTGCAGATGTAATGACAGACTTGTTCTGGAAGGCAAAAATAATCTTTATTAATGTCAGGGTATCCCCCAGAAAACTTGCTAAACCCGGTGGCTGGGCGCTCGGCAGTAATTCATCCAGGGGCCCGTTGTGTTTGAGTTTAAAAAATATTTAATGTTGGCAGGAAATTTGAAAATATCGCTTGATACTTATGTATTATAATGGAAGATTAATGGCTGAACTTAGACTATAAAGTCTTAAAAAATGCAAAGATTTTAAAAGACTTAAATAATTAAGTAATGATTAGCCTGGCGGGCCACCAGTAAAGCCGGGTGGCCCGCCAGGCTTATAATACACTGGAGGAAACCCTGAATTTCAAGAATTAATCAAGTAAACACACCTATGCTTTGGACAAAATGCTTTGCAAGGTTTCCCTCTAATTTGATCCACAGTTTCAAATCATTTCCACATGCCATGTTGTTGACAGTGTGTGCTATAATTGGATCTGATGCCTGAAGCATCACCTTATAAATAGTCTATTAATCTCATTTCTTTAGAACGTTAACAAAACAACTGACTAAAAAACCCTATTTTTCTCTATCTCGATAACAGAATAGTTATCTGTAGAATGACGCAGCTGAATCTTTTCATGTCACCTCCCAGCAGTACGCTGACATTTCCAGAAAACGTAAGACGTCGGCTCGTTGCTCTCATCAGGTTCCTGATGGATGGAGCAGGTTGAAGCCTCACCTGTTTGCGACCCTCATACAGAGATCGAGACGGCTGAGAGAAAGGGCTTTAATGTAATTAATAACGTGTCATGGTTTCTGTGGCATACATGTAGAGTTAAATAGCTCCAATCAAGTCTATCTTGATGGCGCTGGTAGGCCGTGACTTAGCATAAGCAGTATCTAAGGAGGAGTGCACGGGGGCCCAGAGGTGCACTTGATTTGGTCATTAACATAATGAGGTAATTTTAAACAGATTGCAGCAGAGATGGATAATAGGCACATCATCAATGTGCCAGCCTGACCTTTACTAACAAAGCATAAAACTGTCTTGCTCTGCCGTGATGTTCATGTTCTCCCGGCGCTATCGCGTTAAGTCTTTACATCAAGTTATGAAGTTTCCAGACAGCTCCTACTACTTTCATCTGCACTCCTCAGTAATATGAATGTACCAATTAGTATGTCCTTCCTGGTGATTCATTTCATAACTCTTGGGGGGTTTTTCACCCAGTTGAATAGTAACTTTGTCTTTTTTTTTAAATAAAAAAGAAATAATAAAAGCAGGTTAATTAAAATTTTTGCCATCCAGAGGCCAGATTTGGATTATTTTCAGCTTTACTGGACAGTCCAGATAGCAACAAATCAGAGACTGAACATCAGCACCATAAAGCAAAACCTTTCACTGTATAATGTGAAACTGAAGGAGGACTCAACGTTGGGTATTTTGGCTTCAGTAGATGAAGACTAAGGAAGCCATTTAATGGAAAAAGTACTTCTGCAGGTAGCATTTTATACCACGGCTTTTTTGGATACGTAAATTAGCTGTCATGTCTGGTTTTATGTTTTGTCTTTGTATTTCGCGTATTAGCACTCAAATTTTTTTCCACGAATGTTTACTCTTCTTATCTTAGTTTGTTTTATCGAACTCATTTATGTGCTGTATTCTGTTTACAGCTTTGACTGTTTTCTGTATTTATTGTTGGTTATTTTGCTCAGTGTAGTTCTACAATCCTGTTTTATTTTGAAAAGCCTTCTTCCCTTGTGTGCTGTCTTGCTAACTATCTGTGTTCCTTATTTTAGCTGTTTGTTGTGCTGTTTAGTTTTCCTGTTGACATTTTTAGTAATTTCGTTCATATTTTCTCTCAATGTTTCTTTCTGAACAATTAAAACTTCAACAAAACGTAACATAAAAAAAATCACCTTTTTTTTTTTTTGCAAAATGAAACAAAAGGTATTTGAAAGTGAGCGGGAATAAGCAGTGCCTCATCCAGTCCCGTCCTTAAGTTTACATACAACCCCTCCTGTTTTAAACATGTTTTGTTTGATTTTTGTTTGCCTCCCTGTTGGTTTCTCATGTTTCCCTTTTTTCCTGCTGCTCTATAAGTTGTTGTATTTTCTGTTTTCTTTAAACTCACCTTGAACCTCCTGAACGCTCGTCTTTGTGTCGATCATATTCCTCACCGTCTGCTGCTGGATGTTTATGACACGGCAGAATTGCACCATCTTCTCTAGATAACAGGCTTGCTGAAATGCTCTTTGTTTTTATTTCTTTTGAGCTTTCCAACACTACCTGTTACAGAACATGTTGAAAATGTTGGCAGCCTTTTGAAAATCCCAGTTGAGGTAAGAAAGCATATAATATAGAATACCAGAAATAATATAAAATATAAACTAGAAATTATTTAACTTTTGGCTTAAATTGGTTTCACTAGATCAGAGCAAATCTGCACCTTATTGCCTATGTTTAAATTCAAAAAACGATCACAATAAAAAGCATAATACATATTAATGGTAAAATAATGTTACAGACACCAGTTCATGTTATATTTTGCATAAATTTTGATACATATATTTCACATAAACCTGCTACACTGCTAAAACAAAATATAACTAAGTATTTTCTCTAGTTTCTAGTGGAAATACCTTTGTACACTTAAAATAAGACAAAACTAACTTACAAGTAACTTTTAGCAAGAAACAGGAGTCAATAACTGTTGATTTTTTTAAAAAGTACTAATTCCATTGGCAAATTATTAAACTTATGGCGTTCAACTTATATCACTGATGTTTGTAACTGTTGGTCGATAATCATACAGTACATGCATACTGTAGTTTTTTGGTGTCTTTTACTTTTTCACTTTTGATACTTTGTTTCAGGTCTTTTTATATTCATATACCTGTCAATACAAAATTTAAGACTTGTGATGGATGTTTTAAAGGCCAACGTACTTTTTAATTAATTTAAGACAATTTAAGGCCATAATTTTTGATACATGCATTTAAGACTTTTCAAGGATGAAGAATAATGGGTCAAATTGTCTAAAGATATGTGAGCTGTAACTTTAATTGCTCGTTTGGGACTTGAATAAATCTGAATTCTGAATTTAGCAAGATTTTTTTCCCATGTTATAAGTAAATAATTTACCAGTGGAACAAATAATTTTTTGTATAAGTGTTAAGCAACTATTGACTTAAAACAAGCTCCTATCTTGATGAAAAGTTACTTCTAAGTTAGTTTTGTCTTATTTCAAGACATTTGATCAAAAATACTTAGCAATATTTTGTGTTTTTGCACTGATGCATACTGAAAAATTGTATGCGCTTGTTGCAAAAGATTTTGAGTTCTTGATGGAGAAATACTAAGCGTACGATAAGCAGTTAATTTGTCAGGATTTCTGCTCCAGCCTGCAGCTGGATTACAAGCTGACATGTTGCTCGCAGTTCGACTAAATGTGATGGGTGGTGCTGTTTTATTTTTATTCACCCGACTGCTGAATTGTCTTGAGTAGTGTAGATATTTCCAAACACCCATTTTTCGTGATGGGAAGAATTTTTTAAAGCTTCTGTCTGGCAGTGCTCAATAATGAGCGAGCTAGAGACAACACCTCCTTGCTTTACACTTCAAAACTACAGTATTATTAAAGTTTTGAATCATTTTATGAAAACTTGCTGTACCTTGACACAAATAGCCAGCCATTGTCTACTGAAAGCACATATAATGAGACTTTACTGAAGGTTTAAGACATGAGGCTTCGGGGGATAAATGACTGCATATCAATAATGTGTGACATTTTTCAAACAGTTCATGCAACTACTGGAGAAATCCCACCAATAAACAATCAATAACTTACATCAATCAGCACAAATTAAGTTTAGTAAAATAATGGGATGTACGTATCTTCAAATATTAATCAATATTTTTGATTTAAAAGAATCTAAACACAGAAAGGGATCTACCTTGTTTTTAAAAGGCCTGCGCATTAAATATAGAAACAGGCTGTGTAAGCGAGTTATTTCTTACTCTAAATGGAGAACATCAAACAGAATTTCTGCTTTGACTGATGTTCTAATCTTTCCTCGCTGCAGAGAAAGATTCATACTTTATCTCTGGTCAGTGAGAAATTGTGATGTGGCTTTGAGCAGATGTGACAACTCGTATATGTACCGTCAAGCCTCTGCAGGGTGCCGACTGATCTGCCGCAGCCACTGTATGGGATTTCGTGTGCTTTCTCTCTCCATTTTATTTATTCATTTTAACCCTGTTGCACACAAAGCGTTGGCAGACCTGAACATGATGCTTTGAGAAGCAAAATGTCACACTGAGGCAACGCAGCCATATTAACAAGTGGGGATGACTACAGCGCAGCTTGTCATTAATCTGCCAATGAATTATGTCTCTGTGGCCTTTTGGCTCCATGGTTTGTCTCAGCATCGACTTCTGGCCCTCAAAAATAACAATCAGCATTATATCATCTTGCAAAAGAATTTTCTAATGCATAGCAATACAAATGAAATTGCCTGAAGAACAAATGTAATAATAGAGCGTAATGGTCCCCATGCATCATGGGTTGTTATGATGCCTGTTATCAACATCCTGGGCATTAGTCATCATGGACAAATGCTCAGTCTTGCTGGCAACAAGCATTACAGAGATTGAAGACAGCAGAGTGGTGAAGGATGTATTATCCATATTTTAGCCGCAATCGAGCCATTTGTCTCCTGTCCAGCCTTTGGAGTACAGGAACTGTAATTGTTATTCAGATTTCCTTGTAGAAACGTGATTTGACACGTGCTTTGAACATTTTAAAGGAGACCTATTATGTTAAATTCATAATTTGCACGTTTTTTTCCTTCCATTTGCGTTTCTACTGTCAAAAAAAAAAAAAGTTGTTTTTTGGCAGTAAGTTCATGTTTTAGAAATCTTCCAAATGTGACAAATCAGGCACTGTTCCTCACCTAGCAACCCCAGTGAAGCCCAGCCTGTTACCTAGCAACCCAGGCAGAGCTCCACCCATTTAGTCAGCTGGTTTTATCTTTGCATGTGCTGTACAATGGCTGCTAGAAAAGTTAAGTGTTTTGTTATTGACTTACCAATTCTACAACAGAGCTTGCTGAAATCTTGTTGGTCGTGAAGGAGGCTCTATTTCTGCTTTTCAAAGACGTATAATTCATTGCATATCTGTTTGGGCCATTTCCATCTAAGTGTAAACATTGAGTTGAAGGTCGTGGCCAGCAGCAGCTTATTTGGGTTTAAAGTGACAAGACTCCCTAAAATAGCTCAATATAGGCAGAACTGAGCAGATGAAAATCTCATTGAAGAATTACTCTGTGCAAAAAATAAAATTAAATCAAGATGTATTATATAACCCACAGACATATCCTAACCTGGCCAAGGATGCATAATAAGTCAGCTTTAAGCATGTACGATAGTGACGTGATGTCTCTTATATGCAGTTTTGAAACTGTACTGTACTATATAGAGAGAATATACATATATATATATACATATATATATATATATATATATATATATAAGTATATATATATATATGTATATATATATATATATATATGTATATATATATGTGTGTATATATGTGTATATATATATATATATGTGTATATATGTATATATATATGTGTATATATATATATGTGTATATATATATATATGTGTATATATGTATATATATATGTTATATGTATATATATGTATATATATATATATATGTGTATATATGTATATATATATATATATATATATATATATTATATATATATATATATACATATATATATATATATATATATATATATATATATATATACATATAATGTACACACACATGCACACAGAGGATTTTTCCCCCCAAAAGAAATGTGTTCTTAGATCAACAACTTATCCGCCTCCCAGTCCCTGTCAACAGTACAGCAGATCACATCATGGGGAGAAAAGCGGCGCAGATTAAAAACGTCAGTTTCGAACATCACAGTCTCTCACCCTCAGATATAGCCACAGCCTGAGGTTGGGAATGCACACATGAATCCGAACAAGGACTCTTCCCTCAAATATTGCTTGGGAAAGAGCGGGCCGAGCCACGTCTGTCTGCTCCGGACCCGGCTGCACGCTCTGATCTCCGTCAGGGTTCAGGCCAGCGTGCCTCGCGCCGCCTCGCTCTGAATAATGTTCCTCGCTCCCCGTGCAACGCTGGCCTTTGACTTGTTTACACAGATTAAAGATGTGATGTTGAAACATGTGCTGGATCAAACAGCGGCTCTGCCGAGGCGTTACAAATGTCAGCATGATGAAGGTGAGGACTGTAATGCTGTATTATCTCTGCTGTGTTGGGAAGCAGGTGTGATGAATGTCCGGCTGGACAGCCGCGCATTTTTTTGTACCTGTCTCCACCCGTGTGAGGATGAGGGCAGGGACGTATTTAGCCAGAAGCTATGCGGGGGAAGCGGGAGGCTAGCGGCTCAGGCAATCCAATCTGAAGATGTTTCCTGGTTGACAGGGTGGAAGCAGTGAATGGACATGGCACAGTCAGGCCCGGGGAGATTTCCGCCCGACGCTGCCAGGCAGGATAGACAGGAGTGGGTCGAGGACAAAATAGAAAGGTCAGCACGGGACTGGCAGGTGTCGCCTGATGTATTGTGGGTTAACAGCTTCACAACCGTGTTGCCATCGGCACAGCTCACAGGAGAGACGACTATGAAATGAAGCTGAATCCTCTCCTGCTGCTGCTGCTGCACGTTTCTCACTCAAAACAACACAGCAAACATTTCACCAAATTTCTGCTCATTTATATTCATTACTCACTTCTTAATATGCTGAAAAATGACAATAAATTATGATAGAAACCAATAAATTGGGTTTTTCTTTGCAGTTACATATTGGTTATATTCTCGTTTCTTCACAGCTTCGTTACTCTGCAGAAAATTAAAGGTATTTCTGCTCAGCTACTTGACAAGATTAACTAACTATATGCAACGCGTTAAAAATTGATTTTCCATTTTATACATTTCAGGAAAACCTATTCACAGAATGCAGTTTTTCAGCTCTAATCTCATTTAACAAGGGAAAAAAGCGGCCCAATCCAACCCAACACTCTGTGATGTCTTTCACATCATTTAACGTTGCAGACACTTCTTCCATGTTTTCAATTGAAATCTAGATGTCAGTATGTGGTACATGTATTGCATCTAGGCTCTGTAAGCGTTTCTGCAGTGTAGTGGTAAAAAAAAAAAAGTGGTCAGCTCTAACTATTAATATTTAGTTGTAAACCTGAAAACATTTCTGATTTTCCTTCCACTTCAGAATTAATTTGATATTTTCAAGATGCTCTAAATAAAGGATGTTTATTTTCTACAATCCCAGTTTCTGCTTAAGAGCTGTGTTTCTCCTCCACCTTGTTCTTATCTGTTAAAATCTGCTTGAGTTTGGAGAATTTGTTGCCTTTTAAAATGCTTTCACTGCAAAATGATCGGGGATATGCCATTAGTCAGTGAGAGGTTGTCGTCGGGTTAAAACAAAAAGATTGTAACATGCTGTTAGATTAATGATATGTGATTCTGGGACTGATTATTAGCATTTGCACACAGGAAATGTTTGGGTGCTTTAAGCCATCAATGACATCATCACTGTGAGTCAATTACTTCTGAAACTGTGATCCTTATGATAACTTTCATGGCCTTCGTCGCTTGGATAGTAATGTTACTGAAATGGAAAATACCTCAGCCCTGTTTTTTTATGTTTTTACATTGGCTTAAAGATATTCTTTACTTTCTTCAACTGGAGAACATTTAGATGGTGCTGTGTGGCTCTTCTGAACATTTAAATTCCTTTTGTGTAAATTGACACTCTACCAGGTTAGCTGCCATTATTATTATTACTTTTCTTTTTTTGTCTCTTACTATATAGTATTTTCATTTATTACTTTTAATCTCTTTATATATAATAGATGTGCCAATCAGGTTTTTTCATTCCCATTCCGATCACCCCTGGGGGCCGATCACCGATACCGATCACATAATTATTATTTTTTTTAATCATAAGCACTACCGGTTACATTATGTGGAAAAAGGAACCATGAATTCACCTTAATTTAGACAAAAACCTGTTTTTAATAACTTTTTCCAAGAAAAAAACTAAACAAAACAGGCATTGTGCAAATTGAACTATCAATAATACTATCTTTAACAGACTGATAACATATGAGGCTCTGAAGAAGCTAAATAATACAAAAAGCCAAAATAAAACTTCTCAACATTGCCAAAAAAATTCAAGTATAAAACTTAACATTCAAAGGCAAAAACAGGATCCATTACAATAAACAATCCTGAGTTACTGAATGAAAACTTCCTGTTAGCATAGCGGCTAGCTGGTTACTGCTAGTTCTGATTGGCTGTTTCTGACTGAGAGGTATAATTATGCAGAGCAGGAGGAGGCAGAGGAGATCTATTCTTTTTTTTTTTTGCTGCAACACGCAAACGTCCCCATTCACTCAGTGCGTTATAGTTACACAGTATTTGTTGCTGCGCTGTTGCTCAGTGTGAAGGAAAGAGGAGACCAGCTGCAGAGGCAGCCTGAAAAATGAGATGCAGGTGGTCGGCAACAAGAGACCGTGATCGGCGATCACCGATCATACTTTTTCATGAAAATCGGCCGATTATGATTGGTACCGATCGATTGGCACACCTCTAATATATATATATTTTCCTGGAGGTCCCCTCTGTTTCCCTTTTTGTTTCTCTTTGCTCTTTACACACGTACATAACTAACTCGATGGAAATGGCAATTCTGACACTCTTTATTTGAAAAGTTATTTTATCTTATTAGATTTTCTGTTACCTTGATGTGAGTGGAGGCTGCTCGTCTCGCTTATAAATGAAGTTGTGCAGCTCATTTTATGCAAACGCTGTGATGAGCCTTAGGACTGTAGTTAGTTAAGAGCCAAACAAAGTTTGAAAAAGAGCGCAGGTAACCCCTCCTTTGTATTACATTGTCTTGGTGTCAAGTTTCTAAAGACAAAAATAAATGGCACGGTGGTTTAAGCATGTAAAATAATTATAATATAGCACACTGGCCTCCTTCGCTGACCCCTTTCTTAAAAGGCCGCTCTGCTGACAGGCTCTAATTAACATCAGACTCCAGAAGCTTGACTGCTGTCTTCTGGGAAGCAGAGAACAATCTTGGCCGGGCTGTAGAGCTGTAAAACACGGCGAAAGGCCATCAGTTCATCTGTCCAGCAGCAACCCCCCTTCTCTGCGTTTTCCCATCCACCCCCAACCCATTTCTTCCTCCACTCACCGCCCACTTGCTCCTCGTCTACCCACTCATGTAAAATAAAAAATAAAAAGGCAAGTAAGACGCTCACAGATGCTGCTATTAAAGAATGTTTTCTCTTTGTTGATACACTTGATCTTTTCTCTTCATATTTGTTGTTACGGGCCTGACAGGCGGCTCACAGGAAGCGCAGAACAACATGTAGGAGGCAACTTAGTTCAAAGCAGCACTCCGACGTCCCAAGAACAACTTGTGGTAAAAATAAAACATTTAAAACGGATGTTCGGGCGCGTCATAATTGGAGGTATTGCTCAAGCGGAGGATGTAAAGCTAACCTTACACCTGTTGCATACAAATAGATTTGTTTCTCTCAGCATAAACACACGCAAAGCTCATTTTCAACCAGCAGAACCGCAAAACTTTATCAGTATTTTATGATTTATCTTCATCAATCCGTCCACGGAAGAGGTTTTTGTCCTAGGACAAAAAGGACAAGTTGTACAGTTCAAGTTGTGTGTTTGAGCGATGTTAAATTTCAGTGTTTTTATTGTTGATTTCAATAAATAGGTTTATAATAAATCAGCATATAGTTAATGCTTTTGACATGACTGGAACTGATATACTGTATATTAACACTAAAAAGTGTTAATATGAAATAGATTTAATTAACACAGTTGCATAGATCTCATGGTGCGTTCACACCAAACGAGTTTTGAGCATCAGGTGTGTCAGGTCCAAAGTCTATGTGGAGGCGCGTCGAGGGCCGTGGAGGAGCGTTTCGAGGGGCTATCGCGGCGAGATTTGAGCTGTTTGGACCGTCGAGCGCGTCCGACGCTCCACATAAACTTTGAACATAAACCAGACGCGCCAGACGCGTTCACACCAAAAGTGTTTGGTGTGAACGCATCATTACACTGTTAATTAGAATAACACTTAATAATACTGGAAGAGTTGCTTATCTCCGTAAAAAAAAAGTTTATTAACAATTGTGTTACTCTACAACCCAATTTAACACTAATTATGTAAGATTTGGCACTGAGTTCAGTGTAGCTTTAACACTGTATGTATCTTCACTGGCTCAGTCTTGAAACTGACTCTGTTTTGCTCATTTTACTGTGATCCATCAAAACATTGTCCATAAATGTAAAAAATTGTCCAAAAAGCAAATAATCTCTGGACATGTGATTATGGAGAAGTAACGAGTGTTAACATGGAAAACGTGTTGAAATGCTGTTTAGCTTTCTCATCACAGCCACTGACTGAAATCACCTGAATATAAAGGCTTTAAGGAAAGATTTAAGAAAAAAAAAACTAGCAGGATGATGTAAAATTGATGTCAGACACGTCAATACTGACTTTGACTTGATTTTTTTTTTTCTCATTCTGAACTGTAAAACTGAGCACAAAAGAAACATTTAAAAAGCCGTGAGGGTTGTCTAATTATAAACACTGAAACAACTCCAGAAATTGCTGGCATGTCTTACCAGAGAGCAAAAATGGTCCTTTCAGCATCTCTTATTTAGTTCTCATTATCTCCAATGAACTTCACACGCATTCAGCACTAATGGGTATTAAAATTGTCACAACCCAAATCTGTGCAAAAGGCAAATAAAGGGGCTTTTAGCTCTGCCAAAAAGGATTCATTTGAGATTTGAAGTCTTAACAACATAATTTCACTGCAAGGTTAAATCACTTCAACAATATCCAGCTGCAGTTTTTGAGTAAATGCTTGCACAGTTTGAATAACCATATTATCAAACTGAACATTTCTAGTGAAAAGTGACTGTCACTGATTTGAGTGGAATCAGATCTGCTGCAAAAACAGTGCAATTGTAACATAGACAGACGTTTAATTCACTGCAGGATGTTTGAAATTTAAATGACACTTAAGGAATCCCTACTTTTTCAGTTGTTTGATTAATAATTAGTAATTCCTAGAATCTAAAAGTTTCATTATCGGGGGTAAGTAGACAAAACAACAATAAGCAACAATATACCCGGTCATGACGCAACAGGACATGGAGCTTTCCACACAGTTAGTCAAAGTATATATGAGAACAAGAGCTTTCAAACATAAACAGTATTAATTTTATTGTTTTTATTCTGGACTGGGATTCTGTATTAGTAAAACCTTAAAACGATCAATATCAGAGACAGTAACTGGTGATCAGGACAGCTCTACTTTTGGATGTTATGCTTTTGTGTGGTGTATTTAAGAAGGCCATTTTTGACCAACCAAATCTCTTGTTTATGACACAGTATTATATAATCATTATTCAATTTTCCTTTAGGATCAATAAGGTGTTTTTGAATTGTATAAGGGACATCCAAACAAAAAATAATAATCAAATTAGGAGAATAAGGTCATAATATTCCAACTTTATTCTGATTATTTTATGACTTTATTCTGGTAATATTATGACTTTATTCTCAAGACATTATGACTGTATTCTCATATTATTTCAATTTTATTCTCATACAAGTTATTCTTGTATTATTACAACTTTATTCTCGTAACTTTATTTTAATTTTTTTCTCGTATGATCCTAACTCTCCATAATCCATCCTTGTTATTGCCTTACAAGCCAATTTAAAATAATTTTTGCTTGGGTGTAACATCATTTATTTGCTCTAAGATCTGAAATAAATCATCACTGAACAACACTTTCAATATTTCTAGTGCCATACTAACCATACAGCAGTAATTCAGATAAAAATATTTACTATATCCACTTCACATCTGTATTTTGAGTCTCAGCAGATAAATGAGTTCTGTATGTTCTCATACTAAACTGTTTCATCTGCATGGTGAGGTATTTAGTTGGGCTTAAATGCTGATAACCTGAAATCTCACCTCCAGCATCTCTGGAAGACACCATCTTTGTTCTAAACTAAACTAAACCCTTACTTGAGGCGCTGCATCAATACTGATTATCTGAGAAACTGTCAGCTGGATAACCTCAAACTCTCCTAATCTTCTCACTTAAAACCTATTTTATGTTGCGTGTCAAACAAAAAAAAGACGCTCACGTATTTCTACATTTCATTTCAGCCATGCAGTTTGATCCCAGACTGAGTTTTCAAATCTGTGCATGGTTTGAAATTTTTCCACCAAGGTCAACACCTTTCTGCTCTGAATCTCAAGGCTTACCCTCATACGCCGTGATAAAATCAGATAACATGAGAATACCAATTGGAAACGATTCCCCATACCGTTTGCGATTTGTGCAGCGCCGACAAGTAGTCCCTGCACACCTGCCATTTTTCACTGGCAAAAAAAAAATCAATCGACTGCATCAGGGGGCCTCATTTTCTTTCATCATCACTTCATTGACTTTCTCCCCAGCTAAATTTTCTTTACAACCACCCAGTCTTACAGCTGGAGGCCAGTCGGATCATAGCACGTCCTAATGAGCTTGCCTCTTTTTTTTTTCCGTTAGCCTCGTTAGCTGTCATTTAGTTAAGAAGCTCGCGTTGCTGACAAAGGCAGTCCCAGTAATGCTCTTGCTACGTGAGGCACGTATGACTCTGTTTGATCCTGACAGCTTAGAGGCGCGATCATCACACAGGCGCTTAGATCAGGTGACAAAATGTGCACCCTGATGATGTGTCAGGCTGATTCAGCAGTTTTAATATTTCATGATGGCATGAATAAAGATCATGACGAAGGGGATGACGCCGTCAAAACTGTTCTACTAAATTTTAATTTGATTAAAAAAACAATTTGTTACCCTCCAGGATGCCCAAAATGACATCAGCTAACAAGACGTCCACCAACTTACTTCAGTTTGAAAAGGTCATTTTACAACAATCATGTTGTACTTTGATATAATAAGTATATCTCTTGAAAAAGCTGCATGGTGGCACTTTTGTATGCAGTTTTCAGCAAAATACCCGATATATATATATATTCATATGCATGCATGGTTTCCTTTGCTGTTCCTCTGTGTGACTCTGCTGTAAAGCAAATTGTATAATTGCAATTGCATAAATAGTGCTGTATATGAGTTAAAACTTATTTCTTTTGGAATATAGGTTTGGACCCAAAACCATGACCGTTTTTTACAATAGTACAAGCAAAGCTAAAACCTAAAAGGAAGGATATTATCCGTCAGTGTCTAAAATTCTAGAGGAAAATATCTGGACACATGATGAACAGAAGCAGAGCTGACTGGTTGCTGTAGAAAAATGATGGTTTAATCCCCATGATGGAAAATCTTAACACCTGAGATGGTCACAATATACTAAAGGTTAAACCTTATTGCCACTCAATAGGCAACATTATCTGGTTAATTAGTGAGACAATCTGTTCGCAAAGCCAGCCTAGTGACAGAAAATATTGCTTTTTAAGAAGCCTTCTTTCAGCCAGCTCATTAGCAGTGAGCAGCAACAGGTGGGGGAACAGCAGGTGTTACTCTATTCACTGCAGAGGGAAAAAAATGCTCTCTTCAGCGTTTTCTCTGGCATCTCATTAAAAAGACATTAACCGCAGTATGGAAACTTTTTAAAATCAGATCAGTCCATGCCTTTTACTGTTTATTATTTTTTATCTGAGATTTAGTTTTTTATTTGAAGGAGTGTGCATTAGACTTACATGAATAACATCTGTCATGAACATAAAGAAGTCTTCATTACGTTTCAGTCAATAACACTTGTAATACAGTTTTGGATTCTCATTCTTGTGCTAGTGTCACTGGGATAATTATAAGGAGTCGAAATAACAGTTAAATGGATTGTATAATTGTTTTTATACGCATTTCCTGTGTACATATTGATGGTAAACTGCTGAAGCACATGAATATTTCTATTATTTATGCCTCTCCTTTGGATGCAGCAAGACTCGGCTCTGTTTTTTCACCAGTTTAAAACTTCCTCTCTCCCTCTCTTCTGCTCTGACCTCACCCTGAGGATGTGTGATGTGATCTAACATGACATTCAAGTATGTCCCCTGGACCGTCGAATGGCTCTTAGTGCCTAAGTGTGTTCCTATAGAGAGCCGTCTCGCTGGTTCCCACCACAATCCAGCTGAGATTGTCTTATGTTTTCCTAGTATGGAGGCAGGTGGGAAGGTGGGAATAAACTTCACAGAAAGGAACAACCCAAAAAATCTAAATAGAGCGCTGAAGTGCAAACACGTCAAATCTGGCCCGCCATAGCTTTTTATATGACCCTCTGGACTCCAAATTATATTAAAAAGTCCCACCAATTACTCAAAATCGACTTATCCAAACATTTTTTCTGATTTTACTGTGTATTTTCTTCAAAAATGGTCAAAAACATTGAGTTTAAGTCAGTCAATGTTGACTTAAACATTGACTGACCTTACTTGATGTCAAGTTGTAGACCGTGATTGATAAGGTGAGTAGCAAAAAATCGCATTTATCATGAGACATTAGTGCAAATATTGTAAAATTTCCTTACAAATATTTCTGAATTAACACCACAAAATCTGTGGTTTAAAAAAAAATCACATAATCCAGGAGGAACAGCTAATTATCAATATTGTAAGAGTTTAATAGGTTTTGTCAATACATTCAGACATAACCGGCCCTTTAAGAGCATTCAGATTTCTAATATGACCCAAAAGGAAACTGAGTTTGACTTCCCCTGATCTACATAAACCACTGAAGTGCGTTAAACAATCTGTAGCGTTGAAATCCCCCCCACCAACGCGGTCTTGTCCTCACCCTTGAGATGTGAACTGTGCTAATGGAAATCAATGAAACCACAAGTGTTTCAAACGCAGCTTGATGAGTTGTGTGAAGCTGCTGAGACAAACACACGGATCCAGAGATTACATCGGCGGACGGAGAGGAGGAACCTAAAGATGTCGCTGGTTGGTGGTGTTTGGTGCTCTTCTGAGGAAGAGGCCGGCACTGGTGACCCGAAGCTCACCGCCGTCCAGCTGTGGTGTCAAAAGCCAGCGCCGAGTTTTACCATAGGGGATTACGGCCGCCGTTCGCAGAGGACTGATGCTGCAGGGGTAATCACACCAATCGGAAGGAGAGACAAAGCTTCGGGAAGTGATACTGTGAAATGTAGACCGTGCTATCACTAACCGAGGAACAGATCTTAAATTGAAGTTATGTGGGTGTTGGATGTGTTTTAGTTGGTTCCCCGGGAGAATCACGGTGAGAAATGATCTTTGCCAGAAGGATGAGCGAGAGAAAACGAAGCCGTGTTCCTACCTCTTCTCTAAAAAATACAGTTCAAAGGTGAACCGACAGCCTCCTCATCTCATCTCCTCATTATTTTAGAACAAACATCGTTCCTGTTGTGTCAAAACACCAAAACGCAACACATGACCGCTTGCCTCCCGTATGTTTGTCCAATATGCGAAAGTTGATGTTTGTTTTCTGTGAACTTTCTTCTGTTTTTCTAACCGCGTGTTTGTCAGATGTTCTATACTTTTCCTAAAGCCATGCTTGCTTGCATCATACAGCATTTGAGATCTCATCTGAAAATATTCAAACAAATGTGTGTACAGCGAAAACATTTTCTTTTACTCTTGTAAACCTGCAAAGTCTCTGTAGGGTAATTATATTTGCCTTCATTTCTTATTAGAAGGAGGCACACTTATCTGTAGATTGCAGGGTGTAAATAAGAGAAGTCTTGATTAGAACAAAAAGTGGAGGGCTAATGGATTTCATCAGGTTAAATCAGGTGTGTTGTGCTTCTTTAATTTCATAAACACGTCCACAGTCCCTCCTGTAGCTTATACAAACATTCAAGAGTCGACTTTTCATCTACTTTAACTGTGTTTCTCAAGATAACTTGAAAATGTGTTGTGATTCACAGCTGCTAACTTCTTTGCAACTGAAGAATGATTATGGGAAAGTTTTGTATAACTATAAAAATATCTTAAGCCGTCCAATTAAAGGGGACATGTGATGAAAAACTTACATTTTTGGGTCTCTAACGCATCTAAAATAAGCTCAGACACTAAAAAAAACACCCTGCTGGTTTTTGGCACTAAGTTAATGTTTTTTGGTATCTAGAAAACGAGCCATTTCAGAAAACATCCGAATGTAACATCACAAATAAGCAGGCATTGCCAGTTACCTAGCAACCCCTGCGAAGCCCAGCCGGTTACCTAGCAACCCAGCTGGTTACCAAGCAACCCAAGTTGAACTCTAGTACATTTGGTCAGTTTTCTTACTGCTGCTGTAAAATGGCTGGTGGAAAAGCTAAGTGTTTCATTGTTGACTTGCCATCCGGAAACCAGTTGCTGGATTCTTGCGAGTTGTACAGGAGTGTAAACTTTGAGTCGGGGGGGCGTGGCCAGCTGCAGCTTATCGATTTAAAGCGACAAGTACGCTTGTCACGATAACAAATTTTGCTGAGATATTGTCTAAAAAATTATTGTGATAAACAATAATATTGTTTCAAGACCTTTTGACACTAATTTAATGGAAATGACTAATAATGCATGCGATTTCCTGCCATAGATAGATGCACTTTATTTTCAAAAGAACGCGTAACACTGGAACTAATAAACTAAATAAACAAAACAACCAAAAACAAAAATAAAATGGATTCTCAGTCTCCATTAACAAGAACCCACAGTTGATAAACTCGGTAACTTTTCAGCTTTTCTTCGTTAACGTAAATAGGTTATAATGATTTTCATTCAGTCGGGACTTTACGTTGACTCTAGCCACATGCTTCACAGGTAGATTCTAGTAAAGCACTAATTAATGTCTGATATTAAAACTTTTGGGCTACAAGTCCAAAATAATGGCTGTATGGCTGGACACCACATGGCATGACGAACCCGATCGAACCGTTATACCTAGGATTTCTGTAGGTTAATGTGTCTCTCAGGGTCTGAAAATGGGCCAACAACTCGTGTCGTGTGCACTGGACTTTACACTAAGGAAATGAGGAAGGGAGGGTCAGTGGAGAGAACCGGAGCTGAGCCTTTTTTCATTCAGTGTCATCAACAGAAAGAAAAAAGGCAGGAAGAGACGATAAAGACGATAATTAAAATGAGGTCAATATGTTTAATTTATCGTGTGATTAATTGATTTATCGTTTATTGAGACAGGCCTAGTGACAAGAGCCCTTAAAACATAAAAGTATTCTAACAGGAGGTCAAAAGAGGCAGAACTGACCAGATTAAAATCTCATTATCTAAGAATGATTTTGAGGAAAAATGTAATAAACATCTTTTTGTATATATCCCAACCTGTTCAAGGAAGCATAATAGGTCAGGTTTATGTCTTTGTTGTTGTGTAGAAATGAAGGAGTTCCTGATCTTCTTAAACTCCCAGAAAACATTCGAGTCTTTGTGACGCTTTCTGAAGTTTAGCGACTGCTTTGTAGCTAAGCTTGTGTAAGGTCATATCCTTTGCAGTTTGCTGTCAATCTTAACACCTAAAGAGACCCGCAAGGGAGTTTCTTAGGGTTCACTTGCGCTGTTACAGCTGTTTCTAACTTCCAGCTGCAGCTCTTTGCTTTGTTGGCTATTATTGTTTAGCTGCAAGGAAGTAGAGAACAGGGTTTGTATTTTTATCAGCTGCTTGAAGAGAAGAGATCGCCACTGTTTATGGTGATTTTGACACTGATTAGTAACTTACAAAATTCCTTAATTGTGTTAATTATGTGAAACCTTGGAATGAAGGTATATTGGGTACAATACTCGTATATTGTAACGGAACTAGCTTTGATTAGCTTGTCTTACTTATTGTAGTACTATAATTTTATTTGTACTTTGCAACAGTTAATAAACATCAAACTATGAAAATACAAACCAGTTTTAATCTACAATTATAGATTATATTAAATGACTTATTCAGACTGATATGCTTAATGTTAAATGGAAACTTATTTAATCAGCAGAATAATGACATGTTTTAAACTTTGAATGTGAAAACTACACTTGTTTCTGAGTCTAAGAAATTCAGCATAGTTTTTACTGAAGTACTCTGCTTTAATATTAGCTGCTTAGCATAGCCTTTATAAGTCGGTCTGTGATTGGTTGATGAGCTTCTTGTGATGACTCCTCTCCCAGACGCTTTGTCTGAAGGAGCTAAACATGATCGACTTTTCTAAAGAGTTTAAAATATTTGTTTTTATTTGCATCATGTGCTACACTGTGTTTATTTATTTTTACATAAAGCTAATTTTCCTCCATCCACATAGCATGTGTGTCCAGTGTCGCTTGGTAACTTTAAATGAACCGACCACCGCCACCTCCAGGGTGACCTTTCACTTTAAATACCAGCTGTTTACACCAAAGCTTCCCTCTCAGCCAGTTTGATAAGACGGGAGTGTGGGAACTGCACTTTTGGAGAAGTCCAAAAACCCAATTTCGCACCGCAGAAGGCAGACACTTTTTTCCTGTTCTCTCCCAGTGGTTCTCCTGCATAAAACTGACTGGTCCCAGTGGTTACCAGACTTTGAATTGCTTCTCCTTTTACCTCTTCTTCTCAGATTAAAGTACAGACCAACTCACAATTTTGGTGAAAACTTCTTCCTTTAAAATCCTAGAGATGGATACAGATTTGGTGACTTTAAACTCTTTTATCACTTGTTGTAAAGCTTCCTCTTTTAGACATGTGTTAATGTCTTTGTTTTTCTATTTTTTATCTTTGATCCTTTTACCTAAATAATCCATTGTAAGTAGATTAGGTTAAATAACTAATGAGTCTTGATTCTATTACCTTTTCTTATAATCCTTAGTAGAAGTGATTGGTCCTTATTGCTTATTCTTAATCTCCTGATTAATCTTTAAATGGTTAAAAAAGATCGCTCTGTGCAAAGGTCAATAATTCATCCCTTAGATGTATTTTTAATCAGTTCTGAGAATGATTGGAGCTTTATTTCACGTTGTTCAGTCACGCTATACTCTATGACGACTCAATCTGTTAGCCATCAGGTTTGTTGTAAAAGAAAAACAATCAGAGCTTCGTGTAGTTCAGATGTTCCGGGTCAAAAAGGCCGGTGGCGTTTCCATGAGACGAGGAGAACAAAGCTAAAAAAGAAACTGTGAGTGGAGGAAGGACTGTCGGTTCTGGCAGACAGGCAGGTGCTGCAGCTGCTCCCAGCAGCTTTCTGCAGACTCTGCCTTTGACAGCCGGGGATAAGTGGCCATTAAAATCCCATGATCACTTAATACACCTGTCATTAGCCATCAGCTGTGCATTAACACTGCTGGCTGTGGCTTACTACAGACCAAGAAATAGTCCTGCCTCAATTAAAACCTGGCTGTTAATGCACTCCGTTAAGAGCAGGAGGAATTTGAACACGAAGAGCCTCTTCACCGAGTGACAATTTAGCTTAAAAATATGGGAGACAGCTTTAACATAGCAATAGCAAATGGTAGTGATAATTAAAGTAGGCATTTCACAGGAAAAATATTCTTGATATTTCTTGATGGGGTAAAAATGAGCAATTAAATTGTGATTTATTTATTTATTTCTTTAAGTTTCTGCAAGTCAGAAATAAATTTAACAGTATATATTATAACTAAGGATTATTAATATAAATGATTAACTGTATAATAACTGCAAAAGTAACTTATTTAATGCCGAAACACCACATTTTACTCCCTTCATCCTAATTTACAAACGCTATTAAAAAAACCAGCAGTACATACGTTGTTTGTGATAACATGTAGTAATGGAGATGTTTTTTTTATTTTTCTGATTCGTCAGAAGCTGGTCTTACTCTGTCCCATTCCCTGATGTCAAAGACAACACCTGTCAAATTAAGATTTGTGCAATTTGACTGTTGTGGCAACCTGGGGTCTGAATCTGGTAATAAGAGCATTAACACCCAGCTGCCTTCCAGTCATTGAAGGATTGATGTCTCTGTGGGATGTTGTGATGTGATTGTCCTGCAGCAAGGAATTGTACAGTCTGGCATCTAATAAATCTTACACTACACAGCCTGCCTGGCTTTCTTTACATCGAAATTCTGCAATTTGAAACTCAATATCACAAGTACGCGGGCTTTGCCTATGTTGAGAGCAGACATTTTGCATGCTAGCCATTAAGTAAAACTTTGTTGTTGCCCTACAAAGGAAACTAATTATGATCCTTTAGTTTAAAGTCAATAACTTTCCTGATGCACACACATAAAGCAGACACAAAAAATATTAATGTTTCTGAAATTTAACAGGTTCCCCCTTACAAAATAATTTTGAATGAATTCTCAAAGTTGTATACTCTTTGAGAATGAGCCTGATTTTTATATCTGCAAACTGGAGTAGGATTTGCTTTGAATGGTGCTGAAATTGAAAATAAAAATATAATGAGCATGTCTATTCACAAAAGACACACTAAGGTTTGCTGCATTTATTCTAACAAAAGAAAACAAATCTAGTTGATTAACATCAGTTCATCATCTTCTGCTACTATACACTAAATAAAACAACCCTAAACAAACTACAGAGCAATGGTTCCCAGTAAATAACTGACAGCAGGTAACAGTGGTAATATTAAACATAGCTAACATTAATATCGATAACTATTAAAAACATTTTAAAAAAACAAACAACAAATACAACAAATACACACCAAAATATAATGCAGTTACTGGTTGCTATGGAAACCACCAACTGCCAAAAGCAGCGTAACAGAAGGTGCAATTTTTAATTTGAAGAATAAATAAACCAATTTTCACAAACTTTACATCTATAATATTGTTAAATTGAACCCTGATACAATTATGCTGAAAGTCTTATTTGAGGAATAAGGAAAGGAATCAGTCTTTGCAAAAATATTTTTGATTTATAGAAAACCAGATGAAAAAAAAACGTGCCAAGTTTCCTCTTATCCACTCTTTTCCTCCTTGTACTTGTTAATCTGCATCTTCCACTTTGTTCCTCTGCTCACCAGAAAACGTTGTGGTTATTCTGTCTTGTCCTTCGAACGAACTGCAGCAGGCCCCTTTTTTAAGGGGTGGAGGAAAAGTGAATTTTTTAAACTCTAAAAGCATTCGGGAATGAGACTTTCGTTAGTTCGCATGCATAAATATCATGACTTTTTTTTTTTCTTGATAAAATTGCTGAAGCCTCATAGAAGTCTCTCCAAACTCTGAACATGTTGACAGAACAGAAACATCAGCTGACTGTAAAACAGCTACTTTTATTTCTAATTTATCTGTGTAAACATCTGAAGTAGTGTGTTCCCCTTTGTGGCCATAAAAAGCCCCAAAGTGGCTGACACAGATTGGCCTTTTGCCAACCAATGAGACATTTTCATTAATAGTGTCATTAAAAGAATAGGAAGCTGTCTATGTATAAATGGATTTTCTGGTAATTGTTTTTGTAGCCTCAGGCCTGGGATGCAGATTTGTTTTGTTGGTTTGTTTGATTCTGTCTGTATCATAGCTAAGGGTTGCCCATTTTCTGCATGAGCGTACAATTTAAAAAGGGTGATTGTCAGGTCATTTTAATTGGTCCAAATAGAGCTTTTTCCTACCTAACATCTTTAATTCTGCACACTGAATAAAAAGCAAAAGTCAAAAAGTGATATGCAAAATTCAGTAGTATTCCCAACTCTCCTGGTTTTTTTTTGTTTTTATACCGACTTTCTTAGGCTGATGACATCAGCAGAACAACAATCCCACTGACTCCTGGCAGTTTTATTATTAATGCTCTTCCTTTCCACCGAAAACAAATTAAAATAAACACCAACAGATATCTTCTGCTTTACATTTAAATTTTAATTTACGCCCAACTTCACTAATCTAGAAGAAAGCCACAGTGAGTGAAATTAAAGATTAGGAAATGGAAGTCAAAATTAGGCTGTGAAAAAAGTTTCAGCAACAAAAAGTTACCATTCTCCAGTAAGAAAAAATATAAGATTCACTTTTTTTTAACCAAATAAAGCTATATTTTAAATGTAAACTCTGATTTTAATGCAAATTTCTTATTGATTTCCATCCATCCATTCATTTTCTTTGGCCCCATTTCCTTGCAGGGTCATCGGTGTTGTCCCGTCTCTGTCAGTGAGGCGGGGTACACCCTGCACACGTCCCCGGTTCATTGATTTAAAGCATGTAGACTATGTAAAATGTATTAACCTCAACAAATTAGTTGTTTCTGTGTGTCAACAGGAACAGTCCTCCAAGCCACCCCATTATTTTTTGGCGGTGAGTGAATAAGGGCTGCATGGGAAACGCGTTACTGGAGGAAAATGTATGATTAATTGGTAATATTATAGCAAGTAATTTTTAAAACGTAAAAAGTTTATCTGTAAAAGACATTTATCTGATTGAATTGAAAATGAGACAAAAATAAACTGATACTTTTGTAACTTCCTGTCGCAGTTAGCTGTGCTGCAGTGCTAATACTAGCTTCTATGCAAACGGTAGTGCCAACTTTTCATGGAGTGAAGTTGCCATGTCTTCCAATTGAACGAGCGTCACACTTTGTAAATTAAACTATACAATAAATATCAACAGGAAGCCAGTTTAGGACCAATTTTTTGACATTTGTAAACATTTTTAGCAGCTAGTGTTGCTGCGCTGGCAGTGCTGTCTCATACAGAAACAAGATAAGATTCAGAATAATCTGATATTCTGTGATCATCTAGCAGTGATGTTGGTGAAATATTTTGTTAGCATTTCCGTCTTTTTAAAATATATTTTAACACCTTTTTATGGAACATAAATTAACCCTTGTGTTTGGAAATGGGGTCCAACCGACCCCACACACATAAAACTTGTCATTTGCCACAGTCCTCTACGTTTGTATCAGTCCTCACGCATAAGGGTTAGTGAGTAGCTGCCTAGTATCATGCATATCAGTGGCATATTAACCCTAATTTGTCACTATTAAGCTCACATTAATTTGTTTATGTGACTGACCCAATTCTACAAGTAATTTAAACGCCTGCTTTGTAAGCCACTTACTGGTCAAAGATTATTTGGGGGGTCAGTTGGTATTTTCAGACCACAATTAGCTGAGTAGTTTGAGGAAAAAAAACATAATTTTTAGCAATGGTTGTGAAATATGAATTGCTTAATGATGACAAATTATGCTTTAATGTCCCACTGAGATGCATATAGGCAGCTAAAATAATGTTTGACATTTTATGCAGCTGCTTTTTATTAGCAGTGTCAGAGTTTGTGAGCTCTAAGTCGATATGTTCCTCTGCCTTGTTCCTCTGCAGAGGCTCCCGTGTGATAAATTATGTGCTAAAAATCCACAGCTGAAGCTTTAAAGTTGTTGTTTTATATCATGTATTGTTTTTTATATCATAATTAAGCCCCTATGACTGTATCTAAAACAATAAGAGTCTGTTTTAGTAGTTGAATCACATTAGCAATTGTTAAAGTGGGAGAAAAACGGAATGAGCTGTTGGTCATGTTAATTCCTATAATTCACTGCAAATCAAAGCAGAAAAATACTCTGCAGTTGTAAAACAACTTTGGTCATCAAGGCTATTGATGTGTTGAGCCCTAAAGCAAAGTGTTTCGTATCCAAGGTTTAAACCTAAATGGCTGCTTTAAGGTCAAGTTGAGGCCATCTTTAAAAACATTACATTTCATGTTCACTCTCTCCCGAGGCAACTCAGTCGCTGTTTGTTGTTGTTTTCATTGTTGACTTGAGCTTCGGGTTACAGCAGCGTTTGTGCATAACTTGTAAACGGCGCTAATATTGTAGTGACATGGCTCATTTATAAATATAAACATCTATTTAGCATGTTTTTTCCGATATTATTGTCTCGCTGTTTGGGGTTGGTTGAAAACTCGGCACAGTTCACCCGAATAAACAAACACGGAGACGAAGAGTTGTCATGCGTCGCTCTCTGGAGACGCCGCTGTACCGGATTCCCCGTGGTGGCCACCAAGTCGAACGCCGCCCTTCGTGGGAGGCGCCGCGCGGGTGGCGTCGGCACTCAAAGTTGCTGCATCTGGCTCATGTTTCCTCTTCCCCCTCCTCCTCCTCCCCCACCCCCACCCAGCGCTGAGTGATGTCAGACATTCAAGGGATGCTGGATGCCGAGGAAGAGCGCGGTGGCAGCAGGCGGCAGAGATAAGACCCCCCATACCTCCACAGATTAAACAGCAGGATTAACCTCTCTACTCCACCACTGCCACCACGGTGTCTTTCACCCCCTTATCTGCCCCTGGCTCCCCCCCCCCCCCCCCCTCCTCCCTTTCTCCTCCCACATTTGCCACCATACATTTGCGCAGTTGTCATGATGTGGGAAATTGCTTTTTAACCCTATGTGGGGTTTATTTTTCCTGCTGTGCCTCTTTTCCAAATTGAAACATAAGAAAAAAGAGCAAAGCTGCCAGGATAAAACAAAACGGCGTTTTTACTTCTGGACTGTTCTGCTCTCATCTCAAACCACACTTGAAAGTTTCAAGAGAAAAAAAGAGAAAAACTGCCACATTTTTCACCGTTTTATCTCTTGCATCTGATTTAAAATGGAATACTTTATGGAGGGAAAAAAATGCCATGAATGTGGATAAATATGAGGTATTTAGCTGTGCAGCCCTGAAGCAACACTACAAAACAAATCATGTGCAGGACTCCATAGTTTTCAAGCGAAATGGAAAAGTAGAGGAGTAGTTTTTTTGCCCAAGACTACAAACCTGATACTCTGCCTGAAGACATGTAGTTATTCTCTTACCTGATAGTTACTTCACAATTTGTACAATCTCTGTTTTAGCTTGTTGTAGCCAAGTTGTTTGGATTTCCACTCAGGGCAAACCAACATTTTTCTACTTGGTGCTCAAAAATAAACCTTTCTGGGTCCATTACCAATATGTGCTCCATGGTTTGTAGAGACTGAAAGTCAAAAGAAACAAAACAACACATTACATATTCAAGTTCCTTGTTTCTGGTGATGCTTTTTGTTGCTGCTCTGTAGCGAGTCCTCCTGAGTTATCATTCATTTCTTTCAGGCTGTAAAAAAAAAAACGATTACAAAAATAGTCAAAATATGAACGTCCCTAACAAATTACTACAGCTTTTATATTGGTAGACTCCATCTGTTATTCAATTCATAGATGGGTCATTTTCAGGCCCGATACTGACACACCACTCTGTTTATTGCTTTTTGCACTGTTTCACAAATGTGAGACCATGATTTCACATTTGAATATAAACAACTAGACTTCAGGATTTCCTAATAATGTGGCATTGATCGGTTTATAAACAAGAACATGTACTTGTATTTAATCTTGTGCCCCTGTAAGGTTTTTTGTAGCAACACCCCTGGTACTATCTGCACTCAGAAGGTATTTTACACTCTTCTGATGAAAAATAATTGTATTTGTAACTGTTTATAAAATAGCCTCTGCCTAAGCTGCTACGGCATTCAGAATTGTCAAAAATGGCAAAATGTTTGGACACCCCTGATTTTAGTGTCTGTATGTTTTATGGCACCATCAGCCTCCCATATAATTCCCTCCTGACAAATTACTGTTTTTCTTTTAAGACAGTGATCAGCTTATGGTCAGTCTCTCTGACTAACCAACTAATCTGAATTTATACAAAATAAAAGCGCCAAGAAAGTTTTCTGTTGCTGATTAGATATTAGCAGATAAAGATATTCAAAAATAACCTCAATAAAAAATGCTGAGCCATCAGTTTTTGGCTGAATTTAGTGAGACAAAAAAAAGAAAATATATAATGAGATGATTGTGTCTCTTCCCTTTGATTTGATCATTAAATAGCGAAGGGGTGTTCAAAGTGAGGCCCGGGGGCCAAGTGTGGCCATGGGACTGATATTTATTTATTTATTGTCGTCCCCAACTGCAGTTCAATAATAACACAACTTTAGCCGATCCAGTACAGGTGGTTGATGCAGATGGAAAATTTTTTATTTGTAATCAGGATAAAATTATTATCAGCATAATTTTGTTATAATAGAAAATGTTAAGTACTATACAAAGTATTTGTCCTATTATGGTAAGTAGAAATACAGAAAGAGTTTTCTACATCCAAATCAGCTTGTATTTACTTTATTCAACAATGAATCAGAAGCGTTTTGACAGTAAGTGAACCAAATACTGTTTTCATAACTAAAACTGCATTTATTTAATTAAGTCCAAAACAGTTTGAAAATTAAATGATTCCTTAAATCTACATTCCTTTCCAACAAATATTTGCTTGATTTTTATTTTATTTATTTTAGTACTTTTGACTTTTTGGCAGTTTTGGCCCACATGACAAATATTTTGGACACCCCTGATTTGGTATGTTTTTATGGCACCAAGAGCCTCACATATAAATCAACATTTACAAGAGCAGCTGTTATTTATAATCCTCTATGACAAAAAATAAGACCAGAAGTGATGTTATCATTTTAACTTTGCACATGCAGACTTTTGTTCAGCAGCTAAATCCCGTAACCGGCCATCATAAACCTTGAGGTGAGCTCCGGCTCAGATGGAGGAAATGTTGCTACGTTTGCTCTCCAAACCAGCCAATTAGCATAGCATCCCCATGTGTTTGGTACCGACGATAAGAGGGGGCCAGTGACCAAGTGGGATATGACATTCCATTGAACCAGAAAATTGCTGCAGAGCCAGCCTTGAAATTAGTTTAAATTGCTGAATCAAAAAATGTTATCCTGGATTCTGGCAAGGCCAGCGTAAACCTCATGCCTCTAATCCCCAAACTGATGTGAAAGTTGTCGGGGATCGTGTCGCCCACCGCCACGATTGATGAGGGAGTTTGGATTCAGTGTGACAGAGGGAGACGCTCTCGCGGGCAACTGGGATTTGACTTGGCTTCCACTCGTGGCTACCAGGGTTGTGGCTTCAAGTCTGCAGGCTTTGGGAGTTTCCGCTGCGATCCTCCACTGCTTTCGTGCTTTTCAATTCAATTACACGCCACCTCTTTGCTCTGTGACAATGTCAGATCTTCAAGCTCTCTTAGATGTGAGTTGAGTCACAAATCTGAGCTTTGACGCACAGTTTGAGTACCGAGGAGGGGGGATAATTTACCATCAGGTGCCTCGTTTTAAGCTTAAAATAGCTGCAAATCACAGCACTGAAGTTGCCGATTGAAGGGAGTAGGGAGCAGGCAGGAAGACGTCAACTCCAACAAACCCTTAATGTGGAGTAAGTTGTAGGAGGTGGATCAGTGAAGCACACACCCGAGTGGATTAAAGCACATTTATTCTGTAGCCAGTCAGTCTGAAGTCAGTGTTTGACCAAGAACAGTAGGAATTGGAGATCCCGTTTTTGCCGTTTGGACAGGAAAATGAACACCGATTGCTCACAATGACGCAAATAGCGGTGTGTCAAACTCCAAGTGAGGTTTTAATTTGAACTTTAAGAACTCAACCCACTCCTTTGTTGGCACATTGTACTTTCCACACAGTAATTAGGCTGGCTACAGACGCAGACCTCAAAACCAATTTGCACTCCTCAATTTGCTGCAATCTGCCTCAGTGAACCGGAGCTCCTCATTAATAAACAACTGAAATGCGATTTTGGTCTCAATGTGCTGTCATGTTGCTTGTCATGTTTTTTGGGGGGGGTTTATGTGATAAATCTGCAGCTGTATGTTTGGTTGCGGTAGAAACTCTTCAACCACACTGGTTCCTCCCCTTATGCACCACCCTTATCCACTATTTGTTTTAACATTTAAGTTGCAGATGAACTTACTTTCACATTAACACAGATTTGATTTATTTTCACCCGTTAGTGTAAGAAAATGCTGACAGCATTGTAATAAAAACCTGAAGATCTACAAGAACAAAAAAAGCAATTCACACTTTATTTTTTTATATTAATTGAGAAGTATTTTACTTTACTGTTAATTGGTGATGTACCAGTCATTTGGCTGGTAACTGAACTTAGTTGGCTTTAACTCAAAAAATGCCAGAAATCAATGTTTTCCAAGTCAATATTCATATCTCATATGACTGAAATTTATATTTCACCTTGGTTGTTTGGCATTTTGTTTATCTAAACAACAAAAAACTGTAGTTATGAGTTGATTACCTAAAGCATAATTTAATTTGGAAATGTATTGTCTATTTGTCTATTTATTGTCTATTGTCTATTATTTTCAGAAACATTTAATTTGACATTTAAAATACTGTTAACTGCTGTGAATTACTCATAAAGTCAATAAGGTGCAATACTGACCCCACTGAAAATAAATATGTTAAAACAAACTTGTACAAATAGGCTAAAATAAGTTATTGTCCTTATTTATTTAAATAGTTTGGCCTTTGTACTGAAATAATTAATACTAATACTAATCTGAGTGGCAATTGAAAATGTTCTAAACCTACATCCAAAAGTTATTTTTACTCTGAGAAGTAAATATGTTTAAAACTACAAACTGCTATTTAAAGAGTAAATATTGAATTTGAAGTTTGTGTTATTTTGAAAAAAAAATCCAAAAGGGTGTTTGCGATGACTAGCAGTGAGCGAATATACAAGTTAATGTTGTTTTGCTTCTAAAAGTCTCAAAGTCATCTACGGCAGAGTTAGGTTTGAGATAAATGAATGTGGTCATCATTTTGACGTGAAAGCTTGCATGAAGAAGTCGTTATGAACCAATTAAAGCCCAGACTCGGCTCTGAATCGTAAATCAAACTCACCCTTTAACAGCAGAACATGTGTCAGATCTGTAGTGTGGGTATAACTCACTGGAAGAGCTGCTCCATGGTGTCCTTAAGTAAAAGCACACAAACTTAGAAGATGCTGTTGACCTCTTTAAGGAATATTACAGACACCCTCTTCGCTCTGTGTAGCGTTGCCACGACAGCCAGTCATTTTTGTGACTCAAGTCCTCGTCTGTAGCGGCCAACCACTGTCTATTTTTTATTTATTTTTTTTAACAAGTGAGGAAGACTCGAGCGTAGCATTTTGTGTTTTCACTAAATGTCTTTGAAATAAAGGAGATCTGTTCAGGTGGCAGCTGTCCAGCTGAGGGGCGCAGCAGACAACAGCGAGGCTGAGTGGATTACAGAAGCCACTCTCTGTTTTATCGTTTTGAGTTTTCAGCCTTTATAAAACATATTTGATTTTTGAAATATTTGATAAGCTTAAGCCAAGGCAGGCCACGGTTACCATCTGTTGCGATTACTGGTGTGTTATATTGGGCATTTCTTCATATATAAATAGGAATGTATATATTTCACATAAACGTGTGAAATACACCAGTATTTCTCTCTACTTTAGATGTACGGAGTAATACGTGGCTAAAAAACAAACTTCAGAATTTTTTTTTTCCTTTGCTGCTCTGTGTTTCACGCTGTAACGGTTGCTAGGCAACATGAGTTACGCTGAAGTGGAGGCTAGGCGGCCATTTTCTCGTCATTTATTGACTCGCCTGCGTTTAACGTTTATGGGTCGTTAAGACGCGTCTCATTCACTAATGTCGGTTTGGTAGCATAACTTATCTTGTCACGCTGTGATAAACGTTTGTAGTACGCCGACAACGTGCTAGCTACTGCTAAAGATAAATCCGGGTAACCATGGCAACCAGGTGAGCGTTTTACGCCCCGTTGCGCATGGCGCTTATCAGATTGATGAGAAAACGGAGTGAAATATGACCGAAGAGGCAACTTTTAAAAACTATGTCAAAAACTATGTCACCCTTAACTAGTCTATTAATATTGGAGGAGATTCATTTTAATAATCTGAGCCTGCCAATATCTGCATCCCATCTCTATTGTCCTATTGATATGAAACTTATACCAGCAGTTCGTGGAACAAGTGTGATTATGTAGAAAAAGTTAACGGTGATAATAAAAAAAAATCCATAAGTTATCAGTAAGAAGCAGGTAAATTTAGACATTCAATGGATCGATTAGTAGTTAAAGTAGATGGAGTTTGTTAGATTATATAGGGAGAATAACATAAGATGAGAGAGGAAGAATAATACAGACAGATAAAACTATTCCTCTCTCGATTTTCCTCTGGACTCATTTGGGGGAAAGTTAACCTCTAACTGGGTGAAGGTTTAAGTATTGTACTTAATCCCACATGCTTCTGACAGGAATAAGTAACTAGCCCTAAAGTCCATTCAATGGGTTTTTAAGTTAGTGTGTGAAAATCCAGCTGGATAAAGGAATCCCCCACTGGATACAGCCGGATTAGTGCGTCTATTGATTTGTGTCATCATGAGGAACACACACTATATTATCATCACATTAGTAGACAGTATCTTTCAAGCAATGGCAAACCGCTGCTTCAAACAGCTGCTTACGGATTCAGTGGGAGCGTTTCTTCCCGACAGGTATGCAATAATGGGGTTTCATTAGAACTCTAACATCAAAGAGCAAATAAAAAAATAAATAAATAACTATATATATCTGCGAGCAAGGACAGGAGACTTCTGTGCTCTGGAAGAAACCTTATGAAGTTGATAATTACAAATCTGATGCGACTTGAAAAACGTACGTGAGGTGAAGGTGGGATCGCTGCAGAGGCCGCCGCTCCACCCGAACAGCCCTCGCTGCTTAAACCTGCGGAAACCAGAAGGCCTGATCATGTGTTGAGTCTGCAGATTGTTGATAGTGTCACACCAGCTCAGGGGCTGATAAAGCCAACCGTCGCATCTTCAGCGTACAGCAAAGCAAAAATCATTTCTTGCCCTCTGACATCAACCCGCTGAGCTACAACGTCATTTTTTTCATGATTTAATGAAAGTTACAAAACTACATTTTGGTACATCTCTCCGCATGTCCAGTGTTCATGAGGTAAATACTTTCTGGCTTAACTTCTAAATCCATCACTGAATCTCTGTCATTCAGATTATTGAAATCCTGAATCTTGTTTGAACAGACGACAACTTCAATTCCTCCCTGAATCTTAAAGACATTTCTGATTCGTTGGTGTGACAGAGAAATAAAAATGTAAATGCAAAAACAACAGTGGATATTCACAGGCGAAACTATTCCTGGCTTATTCTGATTTCCAGTTTCCTTCCTGGCTCAGGAGTGTAACAGAAAAAAACAAGATGGAGACTCTTTGATGGAGCAAGTAGTTTTGAAAAGGAAATAAAAACAAGATCAAAGCGAGCATCCCTAACCCAGTTTTTATTGAAGTGAAAAAGGTAAGCTGCAACATTTACGTACCAAAAATAGTGAAAAGTGGAAAAATCTGATATTTCAGAATCTGCTTGAATTTTTATCAATCAAAAAGAAAAGTTAATCTTTGGCCAATTTTTCTGATTATATTTATTTGTGTTTTACATATGTGTCTGTCTATGTAGTTTTTTTTCTTCTTAAAGCAAAACAAGAACATTAGAATTTCAGAAGGTCTGTATCATTTCCATTGATGTCCAGTGAGACATAATGAGAGATTCAGTTTTGAGAATTAAAAATTTGAATAATTTTAGTAAACATTCAACAGAATAAAGTTTATTCTATTATTCTAGTTGGTGAAATTAAAAACCAGGAGTTTTTGCTTTGAGCCACTGACTTTGCAGCAGTCACTCCTGGATTTCAATGTGATGACTGTTGATTGTGTCAAGTTGCTAATGTTGCCAGCAATCCCTCATATTGAGATTGCTTGTTGCAACAGAGGGGAAGAAACTTCAGATACAGATCAATAAACCAGAATATTAAAAAAAAATCAGAAATTTAATTCAAACTGTGACACAAATGGATACATTAAAAAATATTTATTTCTACTCCTTTTGATAGTATTTGATGATTGATATTTTGATTGATTGTGTTGCACCATATCCATATGTTCGCATAAATAATCTGTTTGGAATAACTTAGTCAAATCTTGAACTTCCTATATGTTTGGATTTTTTGCTTTCCTCTGAACCCACAAATAGCTCTTATGCCAAAAAAACATCCAGTTATTATTTTTGTGTAAATAGTACAAGAGATTTCTGTATTAAAGTTCAGCTTTAACCGGTTGAATATGTTAGACTGTGGGACTAAAGACTTTCCCCACTTTTAAAAAAAAATCAGAATTTTTTAATTTTAGCACTTAAAGGTTTTTCTTTCAGATACCAATTTCAGAGTCGTCAACAACCTGCAAGGTTGTCGCCAAGTTGTCTTGCACAACTCTGGATGCTGTCTACTTCCTAATATAGCAGGGTTTCCCCCAGTGGATTATAAGCCTGGCGGGCCACCAGGCTTTACTTGTGCCCCCACCAGACTAAACATTTATTTTTAAGTTTGTTTTAATGTTTCCCCATTTGTAAGACTTCATAGTTGGTATTCAGGTATTAATCTGCCAATAACACATAATTACCAAGTGATATTTTCAAATTTCCTGTCAACTTTAAATATGTTTTAGCTAAAAAATAAAAATGGCGGTCATCCAGTGGCCTACTACCAGGTTTAGAAAGTTTTTTGTGGGAAACCAAGCTATTGACTCCACATGAGAAAAAGAGAATAGTAAACTCAGTTTTTGGAAGCCCCGCTCCACCCCCTGATGGAAGGGCGCCCTGGGCAGTGAGCCACACCACAAATAACAAATAAAACAACCATCTTAGAAATCGATGTAGGATTGGAGTTTGAGTTTTAATTATGCCTATTCATTTTATAGTTTTGCTTTAATTTTGATAAATATAAAATATTGGATTTGCGATCTAGCTAATTGAAGTAAGTCATAAAATTTAAATTAAGTGTACAAGGATTGTCGGTTGCTTTAGACATTTATTATTGAATTATTTTTGTTAAAGTAATCAATAAATTTGATTTAAAGTTGAATCTTTAAGTCTGTAATTGCACACCAAAGATTGACAGTTTTGAGGGGTTGAAACAAATCAAAAGGTAGTTTAAGTACAAAGACAGACGTTTGGGGAAAAAACGCACTTCATCATTCATCGCCTTTCAGTTCAGGCTTGTGAATCACAGACTGATTTAGTGTCTTTGTCGACAGCGTTGCTCAGAGCTGCTCATCAGCTGCTGCTTCATCAGAATCATTCAGACTCAGGAAAGGAACAAAACATAAATGCAAGATGTTGTTGATCCAGAAATACACACGTGTTTCTGATCAAATATTTTTTACATTTATAACACCGTTGTATTATTTTTTTTAGGTAAGCAAATGTTCACCATTTTACATAATCACAGAAACAAAAAATCAATCTTGTTGTCCTTCCAGTTTGGATAAAAATTGCATTAAAAACTCAAAACAGGCAGCAGAAAGATTGCGTGATAATTGAAATTAGCTGATTCTGAGAAATATAATTTGTTTCCAACCTTCCTGACACTAGTGATCCTTAATTACTTATTTGATTTTAAAATGACTAACAAAACAACTATTACTCATTGTTTTGAAACAAATTTACCCAGCTTGCCAAAATGTTCAAGCTGAAGTTGCATCTGATTGACATTGACAGTGTCAGAATCCAACTTTACCAGAAGCAGAAGATCTGAGAGGTTCTGTAAGGATGATGCAACAACAGCAGGTCTTTAACGTATTGTGGTGCTAAGCCGTTCAGTGATTTATAAACCAGCAGTAATTTAAAGTTTATTCTCTGAGCTACTGGGTGTAAGTCTTTAGAACTGGGTGATGTGCCCCATCTAACAAATTTAGTTTATTCTCTAAAAAGAATCCATCTGGTAACACAGGAGAGGACAAAAAAATATGGCCACAACTTAATAATACATGTGAACAGCTTATTTTAGTTACTATCTTTTTTTTTCTCCCGTGTCACCAGACAAGTTTAGCCGTATTCTGATTTTTGTTTTTACAAATATGAACGCAGCTCTGATTGAGTGTAAAATGTAAGACGTCAGAAACTACGACCCTCTGCTCTTTAGAGGAAGTTTGCTTTTGAATAAATAAATGCTGGCATTATTAAAATGTCAATTTAAGACTGGACAAGAATACAAGTGGTTATTTAATTTATTCGTTAGACAGCCATGACTACAGCAATTTAATGAAAAGATGACGAATTAAACGGGAACGGTTCATCAGCGATAAGAGACATTGTAGTTTGACAGAGCCACGCTTTGGTTTGTGTCCCGGCGGAAGGCAAATAAAAGTCTCACGTCTTTGAGGGGGGATGAAGTGAGCTCCATGCAGATAGGCAGAATATTTCATGTCGGGGTCAGTCATTATGACAAAAGAGGAAAAAAAGCCTACCTTTTGGTTTCTTTCAGCCGAGCTGCTCCGTTGTTAAATAGTTGCTGCGCAAGGACCTCTGGGGAAATTAAAAGCATATTGTGCCACAATTTCCCTGTGACTCGGGGCCTCCCTGGGGAGGGCACTTTTAAAATTTCTAATAAAGGAGACTTCAAATTACAGAGAGGGGACCTGGCATTAATTAAACTGGGGATTTGAGCAGGGTCAACTTCTCATATTTATCTGTTTATACCATTGCTTTGGTCTTCTGTAAAGACTGCCTGGTGCTTTGAGGCCACCGCTCCTGGGTAAAAACAAACATATGGCAGTTCTCGTGGACGAGACAGAAGTGATCTATGTGTCACAATATAAAACCACAAGCTGGTGAGAAATGTATGTTGGAAGCCGCCTCGGGAGATCTAGCAAAATTATTATTTTTGTCTCCGTAAATTCCTTGTAATTATCGGTTTTTAGTGTCGTCACCTCGTTTTACAAATTAACCTTTTGCAGAAGATGCGAGCAGAAAGTTTCTTGCAACATGCATTAGCCTGTAACTGCCATTATTTCTGCTGTACTTTAATGATAACTCAGCAGCTACCAGCAATTTTCAGGACTAAAAGCGCCAGCAATTTACCGTCCTGCCACAGCCGACCGCTGTGATTCCTTTTTCTGTTACGATGCTTGAACTTGCGGCTAATGCTGTTTGCAGCCTTGACCCAACAGACGAAAGTTCAGATGGGTTGGCAGGCAATAAACAACGAGCGTTGGGTTGTTGTTGTTCTGAGTTTGTATTCTCTGTGGGTCTTGTCTGAAACAGAACAGTGATGAGACATCAGTAATACCACAATTAACTCTTCCAACAAATACCTACTGCGGTTAACTGGGGGTTTTATTCTGCTGGTGGAAATAAAACGTAGAAACAAAGACACAAAGACTTGCTGTATGATTTGTCATGCCTCAACAACATATTTGAATGTTTTTTTAATGGGTTTTTACGTGCAAAACCAACAGGAAGTGGGATATTTTAGTAAAACAAAGATATGGGTGGGTGTGTTTCTGCCAGATAGAGGCACTAGATGCTCCAATGTTTTTAAAAATGAGTTAATTTGTTACATGTAATCGAAATAAGTTTGCCAAACTCACTTTATTTACATTTGCTTAAAACAATTTAAATCTTTACTTGGATAAGCTTAATTTATACTTGTACCTTAGATTTGTGTTGTTTTTTTTTCTTTATCTGAAAATCAATTTTCACATCTATAGATTTTAACTATAAAATCGCTACTTTTGTCAGAATGTAAATATTGATGCGCAGCGGTGTCAAACTCATTTTTGTTTTGGGTCAAATCAAGATCATCAATGCTCTTAAAGGGCCGGTTGTGTCAGAATGTATTGATTAAACTGTTCACAAACTGTTAAAATATCAATGAATTCTTAAAATTAAATAATATTTAACATTTTTTCAGTCCCTCCTGGATTTCATGATTGTTTTGGGATTTTTTTAAAAAAATTTAAATAAAAGTCAAAATGTTTGTGGTACTAATTTGAAAATATTTGCAATTATTTATGTCAGTAAATGCAACTTTATTACTTGCTATAGAACTTGGATTATAATCTGATATTGATTAAGGCTGAGGCAGCTGTTTAGTACAACTAAGTAAGTTTTTGACAATTTTTGAGAAAAATTTGCAATAAACTCCCAATTATGTATTGATGCAAAAAAGTGCAGGAATTTGTTGATATGTTGACACAAAGCTGGAGGGACTGATTAATATAATTTGTCAGTAAACAGATAAAAACTGCATTGATTTGACTGATAACATAAAATTTAAGCACATTTACTGTTTAGACTAGGACTTAGAGGGCCAAATCAAAAGCTATGGCGGGCCGGATCAAGCCCACGGACCTCGAGTTTGACAAATGTGCCTCTGAGAGTCTTATATTTATAATATAAAATAAGTTATAATTCAGAAATAATCCACTGTTCATCTATTTACTTGTTTAGTATCTTGTGGGGCTGAAACAATTAATCAAATTAATTGTGATTAATCAATTAATAATCGATTAATCATTAGCTGGAATAAACGTGTCTAAAAAAGGCCATTTACTGAAAGAACAACAACTTCAGAGCAGGAATTAAGTCAAAACTGTACAAAAGAATATTAATGTTGTATTTAATATGTAAAAACGTATTTGGCTGTAAATCTGCTTCTTCGTTGGTGATTCTAAATGCTGCAGCTCATATTTCGACGTGTGGTTTCCCAAGCTGGTTGATTGACGTTTCTCAGGTCAAACTCTCCCTTGGCCACTAAAGGCTAAAGCTGAAAAATAGTTATTACAGTCCTGAGAAATTAAAACCACAACACGCGGCATTTCCTGACCTCCGCTGTGGGATCAACGTCTTATTTAACATCTCATAGCCGATGCAGTTCCTCTCTGAATCCATTTATGTGTTTACATTCGGCCTAAATGCCAAAGAGAGTATTGATGTTGGCCAATTCTCCGAAAAGCACGATTTACATTCAGTGACATTTTTAAAGCTGCTCCTGTCAGTGTTTTCATATTAACGGCGAGCAAATAATAAATATCTGTATTCTGATAGGTGGCATTTGTGTAACAAACCACAGAGTTTCATCAAATGACTCTCCTATTCGCTCGGTGGAGGATTTCAGCTTCTGTAGAGTCTGGCCTCATTTTGTTTACTATCACCGCTCTTCTCACAGTTTCCAGGCACAGCAGGGGCTCTTGTTTCAGCAAAATATTACTCTGATACACTGATTGAGGCGCCCAACACATAATAACATAACAACGTCTATAACAGGAAGCAAGAAGCCGAGGAAATGATGTCGTTATTAGGAGCTGGAAGTAATCCTGATCATGCAAAAGTGAATACCAAGGCTCGTCATAAAATAAGATATAATTTGCTTACAAGTTTAAGAAATAATCTACTGTTTATCTACTTATGCGTTTACTATCTTGTGGGGCTGAAACGATTAATCAATTAGTACTCGATTAATCGTTAAGTGAGGCATACAGTGTCTAAAAAGACCATTTGCTGAAAGAACAACATCTTCAGAGCAGGAATTAAGTCAAAACTGTACAGAAAGAATACAAATGTTGTACTTAAGATATGAAAACTTATTTGTCTGTAAATCTGTTCTACCCAGAACTGAAGTGGTTAAAATAATGCAAAATAAATCTCATATAGGCACCTTTTGTTATCCAATTATTCATCTAAAATATAATAAAATCAACAGATTACAGTATTTCTTTAGCTGCAGATTCATCCTTCTTTGAATCTGCTTCTTTGAATCTTTATGTATTTTAATATTTGTTTTATTTTAATTGTAATGTATTGTAATGTAGTTTTAAGTAGTTAATTAAAAATATCCAACATTTTTCATCAAATTAATCAATTTGTCAGAATAATCAAACATTTCGTTGCAGCCCTAATGTCGTTAAATAATATTCGATAGATGTTTTTATTTCACTGTGTCTCTGTTGTTGACAGAAAACATAAATCTACTCACAGATTCAAAACTTGGCCTGATCTGAACTGTAATTTCCGACAGAAACCAAAACAATTCAGGATCTGTGTCACAGCCGTCAGCGGAGTGAGGAATGTGGCTGCATGTGCCTCACCAGAACTACCAACCATGGTTGCATGACTTTAATTACATTGTCTGTTTGGCAGAGCTGTGGCACATCAATCTTTTCTGCTGAGCTGCATGCAACAGTTTCCAGACCTCGACACGAAGCTCCGCGCTGACGCGGCGTCCGCAGAAGCATGGCTGGTTTCACTCGTTACTTCAAAGTCAAAACGCCTTTTACTCGATGATTTCAGGATGTAGCCTTCTGTTTCATGCTTCCTTGAAATAAATGTAGACGCATTAAAACAACACATTTGATCCAGAATGCTGACTTGTTATGTCTTTTGGCAGGAGCAGACTGCTTTTCCACATAAATCCAGTCTAGCATGAACCGACCCTTTAACGTTTCCGTCTCTGAAAGTCCTTGTGGTCGTCGAGTCATTGAGCAACCTCTTAATTTTTTATTATTGATGCAAAATGTGACCCTTTATTCCTTGAAAACAACGTGTATCTATATAGTACTGTTTTATTTATAAAATAAATGAGTCACCTGATACTGCATTGTTTAAATATACACTATTATAGACGCACAGTAACTGTTTTCACCAACATTTTGCTGTTTTAGGTCAGTTAGAATGACCAAAACATTTTTTGTTTTTCTAAATGCTAAAATAATCAGTCATTTTTTAATTAATTTCACCAAAATGAGAAGTTTAAGAATAATTCCTCAGCATATGGTGGAGTTAAGTCGCTGTATGGCTGGAGTCGAATGTTTCTCCAATCATTTCACCGGTTTTTCACAACAGCTTGGTTGGATTTCAGTTTATTCCTCTGGACACAACAGAGGATGATTTATAGGCCAACTTGCTCTCACTCAAAATTTCTCACTTAAAATGTAGGGCTGAAACAATTAATCGGATTCATTGCTTATTGAAATAATCGTCAGCTAATTTAGTAATCAAATAATCATTAAGTCTGAAGACATGTCACTTGCTGAAAGAGCTACATTTGAGCCAAAACTGTAGTGAAATGTTGTCATTGGATTTAATGCAATAAAATGTTTATTTTGATATCTAAAAACTGTTCCTTTTTTTGCATATTCTTATGTTTTTTTATTAAAAATTTTCATATTTTTCAATTTAGTCAGTATAATAATTGGAGAGTGTGATTACTAAAATTATCATTAGCTGCAGACTTATTCATATGTTGGAAATGAACTAATCTGAAGCTTACAAAGCCCCTCGACGTCATCATGTGTACTTTGCTAAATGTTTTAAAGGCGTTGTGATCTCATCTTTCTCTCTTTCAATATTCTGGCATTCAGAAATTATTTAACTAATTACCTAAAACAGGAAAAGTTTAATTAAAGTAAATGCCAGACAGAGAGAAAAGACTGGGTATGTATTTTTCTATACATAACTGTACGTGAAGATTTTAAGGATTTAATTCTTAAAATCTTTAAGAATTAAAGATTTAAGAACAGCAGTTCTGGTCAGAACTGCTTTCTGACCAGTTCCTCAGTCAGAAAGCAAAGTATGTCTTGGGTTTGCTTTATTTTATGTTCAATAAAGTAGAAGAATAGAAATATTCTCTATTGTTCCACAGCTAGTTAAAGGAAATATGTCGTTAAATGTACAGTATTAGTAGTTGGTAAACTGGTGAATTAATACCAGACATTTACCATCTTTAGTAAGCAGTTTCTTTATTATTATTACTTTAAGACATTTATCTTCTCCCTGGAAGCTGCAGCTCTAACTTTCTGTGGCTTTTACCCATTCAGTTGTGTAATAAAACAGACTTGAAGCTGATAACCAGACTGACTGGTTGGTTAGTAGAGAGACTGATAGTCGCTACAACAGCAAGTTTTTTCTTCTTTCTATTAATTAAATCCACATCAACAGCGGCCCAAATACCAGGTGAGCCGCTCCTGTTTACCATTCCAGATTGGGCCTGGGAGATGTTTCTTTCACGAGGCTTAATTGAAGATAAGACCAACTTTATCTCCTACTCAGCAAACAGCAGGGCACAGGAAAGTAGGACGTGATGGATGGTCCCTCCTTGCTTCTCTTGTTACTCGTTTCATCTCTCGCTGTGTTTAAAAATTACCCTTCAAAACGGCGTGAAGGCTGGGAAACCGGCGTTCGCTCCTACACTGGAAGCAGCCGAACACGCCTGCTTCAGTAATTCGTTACCATAGATTTTAGAGGAGGCCTTTTTTTAGCATCGTGCGCCCATTTCAGACATCAATATCGGGTTGTGTGCACTGCTATCCCCTTTGGGTAAGTCCCGCTGATGGCCTTCCTTCCTTGTATGAGGGGTTTCTGGCAGAGATGGACGCGCTGTGGGAATGGGCTGACATTGATTTCTTCATCCCAGTGCACACACTGATGTATCGACTGCTGGGCTGATCAGTTAGAGACTTTCTGTTTGTCACTGTTTGGTGGAGCTGGAAGACCTTGAGCAGGGAGAGTCACAGGCCCGGCTTGTTTTCTTTATCGCTGTTCTGCCCCCAAAATAATTGTACTTCTCTCCATTTCCCTTCTGCGGCGCATTTCAAGAGGTGATTCAACGATTCACTCTTCCTTTTAAATGTTTATGTTTAAGGACGGCACTTAATCGACCCTCTAGGAGCAGTTTGCTTGAATTCAGCTGCTCTGGAAAGTTTCCCTGAAACTCAAAAATGATTTAGTCGACTGCTGATTCATAAGATATTTTACTCAACTTATTCACATCACAAGGTGTGTTTATGTTACAAATGTGCACAAAACTTTCTTGGTACTCCGCTAATGTCAGAAAAACTATTTCACAATTGTGTTTCAATTAAATAAGAAACAATTAAAATCAAACGTAAATAAGTTTGGTCATGACTGAAATTATGAAAGAATCATCATCCTTTTACCTCTTCCTGTGGTCTTCTTCATGGTTTCTGCAGGTAGTAACATCTGATTGTTGATCAGACTTGTGTTATGCTAAAAAAGTGTTTCCATTGCAGTTTTGCAAAATAAACCAAGTTCAATGCAGCTGCAAAACCACCTCAATGTAATTCAAAAACTTTTTTAAATCGTCTTGTTTCCATTAAGCAAATTTATTTTTATAATTCCAATTTGTGCGATTATATAGTCAGTGGAAACGCACCTAATGATGTCATTGTGCAGCGTACACAAGTGCATGAACTAAAATGCCTTTGAAAAGTTAATTTAGTTAATTCAATTTAAAAAGGAAACCCTCATCTTAAACCAGTGGTTCTCATCCTGGGTTCAATTGAACCCCAGGAGTTCGGTGAGTCGGTCTCAGGGGTTCGGCGGAGCCTCTGCTGCCGCGGAGGTAAAGACTCACTTGTGTAAAGTCGTGATGACGCCCCGCTTTGCCATCACTGGCTGCAGAGGATCACGTTACATTGCTTAGCCAATCAGAGCTGCGGAGGAGCCCTGATTGGAGGAGCTCTACTCTCAGCATGGACTTGAACTTGTATATTTAATTACTTCAGCAAAGCTCACAGTTTTTACCAAATTCTGTAGCTTTTGGTGTAGTTCTAAATCTGCTCCTTAGTCGCATCTTTTCGGGGTTGTACTGCCTCCACAAAGTCTTTATTGTTTATTATAAATTTTTCATTCTCTTAAGAATGTAGATGATTAAATGATCTAAACAAAACCTTAAAGTGGTTCCAGTTTCTCTCCAACCTGTTGAAACTGTGGCACATTTTAAATACCTTGGCTCATTCCTGGACAGTCAGCTCAACTTCGCTGAAAACACTGACTATATTTTGAAGAACTGTTCTCAGAGACTCTACCTTTTAAGAAGACTTGGTGATCTTGGGGTGACCAAACTAGACTCTAGATTCAATGTCTTGAATTTGGGGGAATTTGGAGGAAATCATATTGTATTTATCACTACAGAAGGGTTCAGTGAATGCGCATATGAAACTGGTGGGTTCGGTACCTCAAAAAAGGTTAAGAACCACTGATCTAGAGCAAACCTGGCTATATTAACACAGAAAATTCTGATGCTCAGTTTAAATTTTTTTTCTGCGTGGGTGTTCATACTACTATTGAAATGAAACCATGATGGGACTTCTGTGTGACCGGTTTATGTCCTCAACCCGTAAGCGTTCTTCAGCAGAAGAACAACTTTGACGTAACAGCAGTGCACTGTTTATGGAAGTAATAATGGATGGAGTCGTTTAGGGAACAATTTAAAGTTTATTCAGCGATGAGAGTCGACAGTATTGTCACACGAAGAAAGGTAATAAAAAGAAATCACAACTAATAGTGTTGGGTTTTTAGAAGCACTGACTGCAACTTTAGTTGTCTGTTTGGATGCGTAACTAGAGCCAATAGGGTGGGATTGTGATGTGATGCGCTTCACTTATTTTATAATTTAAAATATGGTGCAGATTTATGACACAAGTCTCACTTCGATAACGTAAAAGCCAGATAAAATCAACATCGCCGTTCAGACGGCAGACGCTTTGAAAACAATCGGATACGAAGCCGAATTAATAACACATATAGAAATGGCACAGATTGGACTTTTCCTGGGCAAAAAGATTGGAACATGGGCAATAAAAAGCAACTTTGGGTCCCATTTTTCTGACATTCAAAATGAAACTCCAGCATTTAACTTGCATAGAAAAAATATATTTTTTACATATTTGTTGAAACTGTCACTTTGACATAATAGGATCACAAGAGACATATAATCTGTGAAAATCTTTTTGGCTTCTCCATCTTCTCCCAGTGCTAACTAGAAATAACCAATCAGAGACAAGAGGAGGTCCTTAGCGCTGCCAATCATGTTCCAGACAGTAGAGCCTGTCAGGAATGCTCATGCTAGCTAGCATAGCCTCCGATGATGGCAGACAGACAGCTTTTCCTGTAATGTTAAATAATTTATCCTCCATTAGTATATTTAACAACACCTACATGGGCATGATTGACAGCACTAAGACCCTCCTCCTGGCTCTGCTTGATCGTTTTTGACATGGAGCGGTGCATTTCTACAGATGGCAGTAATAGCTCTGACAGGACATGGGGGAGCTCAATCTTCTCTCTATATTGTACAAAAAATCTTTGTTTTAAATAAAAGTTACATAACTGCAGCTCTAAGAACTTTTCTGGATGTCAGATTCTGCCAGAATTTAATTCAATATTTTCTTTAATATCAATTTCCCAGCTTGCTAACAAGGTTACTGAATACATGTTTCTCTGAAGACATGAAACCCTGCACCAGAAGACAAAAAGCTCAGTGTGTGTTAGCCACATTTGTCTTTGTGTGACAATCTGAGGGCTGTTTCCTCGACTTTGACTGTCAGCTGAAGAATTCGCCCGTGATAGGGGCTCAGAATCATTGGAAGGCTTCCAGTGGTTACAACCCCCAACTGTCAATGTGCATTTCATCTCCGCAGAGTCCATTCACACTGAAGTTGTTTGCTGTTATTTGCAGCCAAAAGCCCCTCAGATCTGGTCAGCGCCGCTGTACGACTGAGGTGTTGTGAAGGTCGAGGTGATTGTTGCAATTATGTGGCCATTACTGAAACGCATTACAGGCCGTCAGAATTAGACCAGCAGAGAAGCTACGATTTAAAACATGTAGCAGTGAAAAGGTTCGCTGTTGAGTTCATTTTTTTTTTATCCCAAAAACATTTTCTTGTGAATTAAGATGTAAATTGTAGGCAGTGGGTAAGTAGGTAACGAACTGAAATATGGAAGCTGTTAACTCGAGGTTTAAAACAGAAAGAGTATGACAAGAATCTGGAAAAACAAGGACTTAATTACTGCAGAGGACAGAGGAAACAGGAAGTAAGCAAACCTAAAAGCCTGTGGGAAACAGTTTTTAGAAACTACACAGGAAGTGGTGTTTATTAAACACATAAGGTCCCTTAGTCCTCGATGCAGCTGTCCCAGGTTCAATTCCCGAGTTGGTGACCTTTGCAGCATGTCTTCCCTCTTCTCTCATTACCCTCTTTCCTGCCAATTCACTATCAAATAAAGGCCACTAGAGCCAATAAACCTTTTTCTTTTAAAAGGAATGCACAGATCAGCTTTTTTCTGGGCAGCACCAATTTCTTGGTTATTTTAGGCATTCAGTTTAGCTTAGTTTCGATCCGTGTCGATGTTTTTTATTCTAGAAACAGTTTTAAGTGATTTTCTACATCTGTAGGCAGACGGCAGTGATCAGTCAAACTGAACTTTAACTTGACTCTTTTCAAATGTACATTGTTCTCATGCAACGTCACATCATTGAACTTTGTAACTGACAGCCATCTTGGCAATAAATAAGCCACACACTAAGAGCTAGCCTTGTTCCTAACTTGGAAACAATACAAGTACATTACAACTATTACTCCATCACAATTTGTGAGTTCTCATTTGTAACGGTCTAGGAATTCTTATTGTAAAACTTTTAAACTATGCAATTTCGGTTTTCCTTTGTTCTTGGGTCCCGGTTTCTTGTCCGCGGTCTGATAACTCTCGCGAGACACAGAAGAGACGTAAGCAGCGTGTTGGCGTCACAGAAGTTCAGAATTTAATCCAATCAGAAGAAAGTATCACACAAGACAGAAAAATTAAAGGAAACACAGTCACCCATTAGTCACCTGATATAATAAAACAGATAGAGGAAAAGACGAAGACGTCGAAGACGTCCTCGGAGAAACAGTCAGCCCATGGTGCTAAAAATTGACTATTTCTGAATTATTTTTGGTGTAAGCAGATTATATTCGCCGTGGGAGGTTCCTGCTTCAAGCAAGGCGTTCCTTGCTTCGACCAATGAGGAGCTGTCTCCTAGCCCTACTAAAAACGGGACCTCCTTACAATTTGGTTAGGCATCAAAGGGAATTTTACTTCTTTGATGTTACTCTAAAGTTAACCAGAACTCTGAAGTCCCGCTGACTTTTACAACTTACAAATGCCTCAGGAGACTTAGCTGTATCCAAACAGATAGATAACAAACCGCATGTATTATTTTAGACCAAATTGTCTTACAGGTTGAACTGCCGGTCAACATTTCAAAGACGACCATAAATTCAGGTTTTTATTACACCAATTTATGCAATGTCCATGACTCAGGCAGGGTGAGAAGATTTCCTGTCGCCTTCCTTAAGCACAAACCTCCTGTGGTTTTACGATCTCAGTGACACAAAAACTCCTGACTTTAGAGCTAACTCAAACACTAAAAAATGATTATATTAGTAAAAGATTCACTAAACTAAAGCACTAGAAATGGTTCTATAATTGAGTTCAACAAAACACTAAACCATGATTATATTTCAACACTACCCACCTCTGTGTAATATAAAGATAAATATCCATGATATTTACTGTAGTTACTTACTGCTGAACCAGCAAAATTAGTCTAGCTAGTGTAGCTTTTAGCTGTTAGCTAACATGGATGTGTAACGTACATGTATGTTACTATTATATACGAACTCTACCTGCCACCAGAACCTTTTTATTCACACATAGAGTTCGTAAGTCCTTCACAAATCCGTTCAAACATTGTTTGTATGCCTCCATGGAGTTCAGAGTTGTGGGAACTATTTTTTTATCTAGCCATAAATTTTCTCTTGTGCAGAAATTTTAATTGAGAAAAATGTGGGAAGTTTTGGTTGGACTTTGATTTCTTTTTCACAGTTTGATCTGTTTTTCACCAGACAGAAAATTATTTTATATTTATAGACAGTAGATGATTTCTTTTTCCTTCTGAGGGACAAATATTTTCTCGCCATCTTCAGCGTGAGATTTATTTCTCCATGCGAACATTGTATGGATTGACGGACGTGTTCCCACAGCAGAAGTCGACAGATGGTTCCTATCCAAACGGTTTTCATGAACAACTTCACAGATGTCTTTTTGTAACAAACCTTTAGACAGGCCAGGCGATTAAAATTTCCCCACAAGGCTATTACAACCACCCAGTTGTCATAGACTTAACATAAATCGCCTTAAATTTACAGTTCCTTGTAAAAACATTAAAACTTGCTGAACTTTGTCACATTTTACAGCTGGCAACCACAAAATTGAACGTATCCTATTTAAAGTTGATGCGAGATCAACACAAAGAAGTGCATAATTTTGAAGATTTCTTACAAATAAAAATCTGAAGTGTCCTAACATGACAAAATGTAAAATAGTTGAAGAAAATACAGTGTAATACTTTTACAAGATATTGCAAATGTGTTTATTTCTTTAAGAAACTACTAACATTGAATAAGTCAGTATAGATCTTGATCAGAACGATTTTTCATCTGTGAAGGGATCAGAAATAACTCTTAAAATAACAGTTTATTTTTAAACCTCACAGGAGAAACTCATCCTGAAACATGAGTTCCATTTGTCATTTGCGATGCAAATAGTGGCATTTATACATTATTACTCCCTCTGCAGGAGACGAGATGGATGCATTTTCCCCGTGTCACAGGTGAATATTGCTTCAACATTTCTAATACGACAATATCAAGAGGTATGCATTTTTTAACGCGCATTTGCTGCACGCGGATGAATCTGTGTCAAATCAATTTCAGAGGGGCTAGGCGTGACTCTGACCTTGTCTCGAGCCGCTCAAATTGTGACTGAATTCCATTAATACGACTCAAAGCAATTTCGTTGCGTTTAAAAGACACAAAGCCAACCCGGATGCTCCCAGTGACAGCCTGAATTTAGATGACGCAGCCAGAAATATCCGGCCAAATCTGGGATTCGGTCCATTTCCAGAACAATTCCAGCTGAATTAAAACAAAGAAATCAACATGCGTTGAGTTTTGTGCTAAGTTTTCTGGCTTATTGCTCTGTTGGATTCTTTGCTTTGTATCCAACACATAAACAAGTACGCAGAAGAACAAAACACACACATAGTGGCGCAGACACACAATCAGCATCATTACCTGAAGGTAGGGAAGCAGCTGCTCTGTGTTCTCCTCTTGTATTCTGCCTCTAGAGCATGTGTTATCTGTCAGATTTGAGTTAGACCCAAAGAAAAAAACTCATCTGACGTTTTTCTTTTTTTAACAGACTACAAAGCTGCACACCAGGAAGACGGAGGAACTGTGACTTGTGCAACTCCTCCCGAGATCTATAATTCACTTTGACAGATGTCAGAGACAAACTATGTTTATTTCGACTGTGACGTGACAACGATCTGAATTGGACCTGTTTACTTTTTCTGTGTGGCACGCTGAGATGACTTTTGTCGTAAATTGGCGCTACGCAAATAAGCTGATTTGATCCGAATTGCAAATATACGTCTGAAGTAGGGGAAATGCTTTTACGTCGTGCAGTCGGTGACTCCTGTGTTGAGCACTAAAGCGAAAGATATGAATTAATTATGATTAAATAATTATTTAATGAATTAGCAGCAATCAAGGCTAAACTAGAGGAACATTTGAGCAGCAGAAAAATGTCTTTTAGGCCATTAAAAGTTCGATAAATTAGGAAAACGTTTCAGTAATTGAATAAAACATTACAGTTAATAAAGTACTGTTGTCAGGGTTTCCCCCAGAAAACTCTCTAAACCCGGCGGTAGGCTGATGGCTGGCCGCCGTTTTTTTTAGCTAAACAATATTTAAAGTTGACAGGAAATTTGAAAAATCACTTGATAATTATGTCTTATTGGAAGATTAGTACTTGAACACCAACTATAAAGCTTTAAAAAGGCAAACATTAAAACAAAAATAAATAAGCAACACTTATGGGGGCACAAGTAAAGCCTGGTGGCCCGCCAGGCTTATAATCCACTGGGGGAAACCCTGGCTGTGTTACGTTCATGTTGTCGAAACAATCATGAGGAATATGGCTGAATGTCCACCAGACATTTCCTAATGTTCACACCAAACACATTTCACACGTCTGGTTTACATTCAAAGTCTACATGGAGGCTTGTTGAGGGCCCGACGCGCGTGTAGGGCCCGACGCGGCGCGTGGAGGGCCCGACGCGGCGCGTTGCGCGTTGAGGGCCCGACGCGGCGGAGGACCCGACGCGGCGCGTCCCGAGGGGGCCCGACGCGCGTTTAGGGCCCGACGCGGCGCGTCGAGGGCCCGACGCGGCGCGTTTCGACCATCTGGCGTGATTTGAAGTGTTTGGAGCATTTGACACATTAAGCGCGTCCAACAAATGGGCCGGCAACAGAAAACAAAAAAAAATATATGTGACCTACAAAATGCTGTTTAAAATCCTGCCTACAGGATTTTGCAGGTCATATTAATTTCATTAACTCAATTCATTAAAAGAAACACATCATATAGATTAATTACACACACATTGATATCCTCGAGTTTTTTTTTCTGTTAATTCTGATTATTTCCTGCTTACAAAAAATGAAAACATTTAAGATTAGAATGTCAGACCAATTAAAATAATGAAAAACATATTTAACACCTTGCTTAGAGGTTATTTTCAAAAGGTTTGATCTGAGAAATGAGCTTCATCAGATCAGATTACTTAATTGATTCTATACTACATTTCATGAAAACTTAATCTAGCTTCAGGCCATAATCATAATTAACAGAACCATAAATGCTTGAAATACTGTAAATCAAGCTGTGAGCAATGAATCTAATCCAGTGGTTCTTAACCATTTTTGAGGTACCGAACCCACCAGTTTCATATGCGCAGTCACTGAACCCTTCTGTAGGGATAAATAAAATATGATTTTCACCCCCCCAAATTCAAGACAAGATAATTAAGTCTTCTTAAAAGGTAGAGTCTCTGAGAACAGTTCTACAAAATATAATATAGTATAGCAAAGTTAAGCTGACTGTCCAGGAACGACCCAAGGTATTTAAAATTTGCCACAGTTTCAACAAGTTGACCATCGAGAGAAACTGGAACCACTTTAAGGTTTAGATCATTTAATTAGCTTCACGTTCTTAAGAGAATGAAAAATTAATAATAAATAATAAAGATTTTGCGGTATTCTGATTTAGTAATGTAATTATATTAGTTGTGTTACCACCTCCACGCCACTAGAGGCAGCACCAACCCCGAAAAGATGCGACTAAGGAGCAGATTTAGAAGAACAATGAAAGTTACAGAATTTGGTAAAAGCTTTGAGTTTTGTTGAAGTTATTAAAGACACAAGTTCAAATCCCTGCTGAGAGTAGAGCTCCTCCAATCAGGGCTCCGCTGCTGCTCTGATTGGCTAAGCAATGTAACGTGATCCTCTGATTGGCTAAGCAATGTAACGTAATGCTCTGATTGGCTAAGCAATGTAACGTGATCCTCTGATTGGCTAAGCAATGTAACGTGATCCTCTGCAGCCAGTGATGGCAAAGCGTGGCGTCATCACCACTTTACACAAGTGAGTCTTTACCTCTGCGGTGTGTCAGAGGCTCCGCCGAACCCCTGAGACCGACTCACCGAACCGCTGGGGTTCAATCGAACCCAGGTTAAGAACCACTGATCTAGTATCAGGCAGTGAACCTCAGAAGCAGATGCTTCACATTCTCACGTTTTAATTTCTTTGCTGATCTCTTGAATTTTGAGTCCAGGTCAAAACTTTAAGCTGGATTTAATATTCCTGAAACCATTCTGGAACTATTTCTCCAGAATCCAGCATAAAGTGTGTATCATCCTGCTCAAAGGGACATCTGGCATTAAGGAAGACGGTTTACATTATGGGTTGTACATTGGATGCTTTTGACATTCAGATGAATATCAGGATCCAGCCGCGCCTAAAGCAACGTCAGCTCTGCCAGCATCTACCGTCCTGGTGTCGTTACTTTCCAAGATGAGTGATGCATGTGGAGCCAGCGATTCCCTTTTCATTGTTCCAAAGCCCCATTAGGATTAGGAGAATGTAACAAAATGAACCTGTTTTTATCAGGATGTGCAAACTAATGATAAAATTGGAAAACAAGCAGCAAGTGGCATTATCCTATGTTTCTGTTATAGATTTCCCAGAATTTAATGAACCTAGTCTTCTGTTTTACATTTGGCAAAGTTGGCAGCTTGTTGCCTTGGAGGAAAAAGGTTAGAGGTTTGAATCCCGGCCTGGGCTCTTTCTATTCTCTCCAGGTAAACTGTTTACTCCCACAGTACAAAACAGTGATTGTTTCATTGGTCTCACTAATCGCCCATAGTTATGAGTTCATATGGTTTTTTTGCCCCTTGTCTCTGTGATGGTTCGGCAGTATGTGCTAAATGTAGCCCACCTACCTTTGGTTAGCTGAAATTACAACAATCCTCAAATGTTTCTGCAAATTTAGCAAATTATAAAAAGTTTTCCATTGGTTTTATTGTTTGATTGAGCAGTTTATGCACATAATGTGATTGTTTAAAAAAGAAAGATGCAGTTTAGTACCTCCACCACAAGAGTTTATAGAAAGTTAACGAGATTGAGAGCAATACAGTGATGTTATGTATAAGAAGTGCTATATTTCACACTGCTGTGTTTTCGTGTCTGCAGAGAATACTGTGTTTGAAGATTAGAGTATCTTTTATGTTTTGTAGACTCTTACTTTGGAGATTTGCAATAAGTTGTGTTTCAGTTCATCTACTGTATTGACAGTTTTGACAAAACAGATGCTTGTTGTCAAACTGTTTCCGCTTGGCTTTAGTTTGTTTTATGTTTTTTGGCTTTCCTGTCTATAGTTAAGACAGGCCACCCAAACATTAGTAGATGAAATCTGAGAAGCTGGTAGGCAGCTAAACAGACCAACCAGACCTCTCTGAAGACTGCAAACATCCATCTAAAAGTTAACTTGTTTCACATGAGCTGCGAGCCAGTGGGAGGAAAAGTCCTACTTGTCAGTTTCTCACATTTAGACATAAACATGTTCAAAACGCCTTCTTTATTTGTGAGGTTAGAAAGCATAAAATAAAGCTTAATTTAGCTGCTGAAACCCAATGGATAAAACATCTCTGCTTTACTTTCTCTGCTCTGTTTGATGAAAAATGTTTGGAGTTTTTTTGGGGGGGTTATCAATGTAGTTACCAAATACGGTTTTAATAACAGGGTTCAGCTGTAAATAGCAGAGAATTAAAAAAGGGAGAAACTCCTTCAAGAAGCTAAGTAGCAGTTTGGTTTATGTTCTCATCTTGTAAACCTGGTGTGGTAGGTCCCTGTGGGATTTTATTTAATTTTACAGAAAATTTGAAAGGTCTTTTATTGGTTTTATTTTGTATTTAATGTAGTTCATTATTCAACCGTTAATGATAACTTCATTAGCAATCTTTCACGTAGCATGAGAGCTGCTAAATATCTGCTATTGCAGTCCTACCGCTCTTTAAAAGGGTTTAGCTGCTCCATAGCACATTAGTTTTACAATAATGGTGATTGAACTATCACTTACTATGCTTAAGATACACTTATTAAGCAATAATAATAAGAAGCAATGGGAAAACTTCTTACATTCTCGCAGAAAAACTGAAATAAAGAAGACGCATCGTAGCATGGGGAAACAATAATGGTACGATCCGTTAAATTTATCTGTTTAAACCTAAAATAACAATCTATGAGATGAATATGCTCTATTGTAAAGATAACGATTAGCAATTAGAACCATAACATCTTAAATGCAAACCAATTTGAAAACCGGAATTTACCCGCTGCTTTTCCAGTGGAGCTGTTGTCTTTTCAAAATAAAAGCTGCAGATGCCCATATGATTTCCAACCATAATTAGATTCCCATTTTACAATCTAGTGCAGTGGTTCCCAAACTTTTTCTCCTGGGCCCCCACTATGGCTTACAAATAGCTGTCTGGTTGGGGGATGGATCCTTAGAGACTCCTTGTTCTACTCAGCCCCGGCTCCAGGGGGGGAATCAACTTTTTGGGGGGGCAAAATGAATCGTAGCTGAACATAGACAACAACACCAGTAGCCTACAGGCTACTTGTTAAGTTTAAGGTGCTGTATTGATATTAGCTAGTCATCTTTAGCTAACATTACCTGCATCCAACAGCTTTACTCAACTCAGTCAGTTAGTTTGGGGGAAAAACTGTGAAAGGTTCTTTGTGATTTGCTGGTTTGCTGCCATGATTCTAACACACCTGTGTAGCTCCACCCAGCAGCAGCAGGTCTCCTTCACTGCCGCACAGGTGTAAACCCAGCGCTAGCATAGTAGCGCTCATGTTGCGCTTAAAGGCGGCTCGAAAAACAGGTTACGACATGTTAACAACGGATTAAACAGTTTTAACTGCTGATAAAAGTGACAGAGGACACAGATATGGGGCGTGTGGAAGCCCCTACTGTATCAAACTGACAGAGGAATAACAGAGAGTTGGTCATTCTAAGTTAAAAACCCAGCGCATACAGCGTCCATGGTTTGTTTTTTTTCCATCCAGACGGCTTCCCACGCCCCCCAGCAATGGCACGGCGCCCCCCCCTAGGGGGCGCGCCCCACAGTTTGTGAACCTCTGATCTAGTGTAACGTCATACTGCTACTCTAGTATTTTTTTACATTATTGACTTTCTCAGTATTTTTGAATAGCACAGTGGTATCTATGTGCTGCCCCTGTCATAGTGAACCAGTTGACCACTTCAGATTAGAAAATTGATGGATTTATTTATATCTAAAAAAAATAAACTGATTTATCATTTATACATATATTTTGTCTTTCCCTTGAGGTCGGGAGGCTTGAGATTCACTCTGGGAGTCCCGCTCTGTTCTCAGAAGCCTGTTTTGGCAGAACCAGAGTCCACATGCCAAACATCTGGGCAGGTGGCGTCCGGCCACTCTGCGAAGTCAAGGCCAGATTTCCCGCGTGTCTTTGATGTGCAGACAGGGATTACCGTGGTCCTCCGCTCTGGCTCTTAACAACCTGCTATTACAGAGCCATCGAAACATCCATAATCTTTATCGACCTCCGTTGGCGAACGGTAGGTGTTGCAACAACAGTGATAGATCAGGTTCAAGCACCGAGGAAAGGGGGAGAAAAGGAAATAAATCCACAAGAGGTTGAGGAGAAATGTCCAGTGGAGAAGTTATGAACTGTGGGATAATTATAAAAACAATGTAATTTTAGTGATTTATTCTGGGGAGTGCTTAGTATTCATAACTGCAGTGTGAGCAGGTTGCTCATCCAGCGAGTTTTGCACAATGTGTGGAAGAGGGTGGGCAGTAAATGTTTTTTCTTCTATTATCCAGAAACAGAATAAGCACCTGTAAGTGAGTTTATAATGCCAGAAATGTCAGCACCTCAGTTGTAATCATTAATTTCCAGAAATTAATCACCAGCTCTATCAGTCGCCTGCAGGTCCTCTGTGGTCGGTTTTGTTCCTGTAACGTTTTGCTGCTGCTTCTTTTATCAGTTAGACTCAAGGACAGAATCAAGGGTCCAAGGCTTTTCTTTTTTATTACTTCTGCTTGATCTGCCTGCAGTTTGTTCCCCCGCTTCATTATCTACTTCTTTAGGTCCCGTGATGGAGGAGAGGGGCGCAGTTTAAGCCTCTGGGTGTGCGAAACTCTTGTGGGTTCCAGCTTTGTCTCTTTGATTTAAAATAATATCTTTCTGCAGGACAAAAACACCAATCACTTTTGCTAACTTGAATGATTTATGGTGCATGAAAAACAGGAATCTCAGCCCTCATAAATGTTACAAAGCTGAGAAGCAAATGTTTTTTTTCATTCAGAAGGGATTGCAGAAGTGTGTGAGCGCGCACTTATTGCACCATCTTGTGAATAAAGCAAGTGTTGCACGCCATTAGGAACCTCATGACAATAGATCTCTCTCATCATGGGAAAATATCACATCCAGAAGCAACAGATGCAATCATTTTGCATAAGCTGATAAGTTTGCTCGGTTATGAATAACTTGTCATACAATGACAGGAGCGAGCACCTGATATTTAATTTGCTTCGGCATCCCTCTCCCATCCCCGAAGGCAGCTCATATTTTAAACTGACGACTCTTGTCAGAAGATACAGGGACGCTGCTTCTGCTCTCCAGAAGTTTCATCAACACCCGGCGTGTAAAATCCAGCCCAACAGATATCATTTCCCTGGAGTCCATGTAAAAGAAAAACAACCAGCAGGTGTCTGGAGCTATGATGAAAACTCAATAAACGGTTGGCCGGGGAGATCCGTTTGCATGTTTCGCGTGGCTGTCAGGGTGGAGGCGTTTGTCTGAGGAGAAGAAGAAGAAAGCGGCGTGAGATCGAGAGCTCCGGAAATGAGATCCTTTGTTAATGAGAGCGGTGGCTTAATTAAACCTGAGCGTCTAAATGACTGCGGGGAAAACAGAACTGACGGTCGGACAAATGCCTCAGGTGAAACGGTTTGTCGGTGCGGCGCCCTGGGCGAATTTCTCCTCAACTACATCGACGTGTAAGAAGAAGCGCAGCGCGGCTCATCAGGACTGCGGAGAGGAAAAAGGTGCCGCTTTGCAACCTGGAGAGCGCAAAACCTCTCATGTCTGTCTGACCCCGAGCGCTGCAGAGGAAAGAAAACTCTGAGACCCTTAAATAAATAACAGTTTGACGGAGGGAATCCTGACGAAGTAAGGGAATAAAAACCACAACTTCCTCACATTGCAATCAGAACCGTTGCGTTTTGTTGGGATTTTATGAGGAAAAACTAACATAGAGCGGATTATAATCTTATGAAACAATGTTTTATTTTTACAATATTTTAGATGTGAAGTTCGTCAAAAATGAGTTTATTTAGATTTTATTTTGCGTGGTCAACAAGTTGTTTTCTCCAGTCATTCATTGGTGTACTACGTTTCCATAGCAACCGCTCAGGTACGGCTCCGCCCCCTTTTGTCTGTTGCCGTGGGCAACCGTGGTATTGGGATCAGCTCTGCGTTTTTCTTTATGAGTAATTATACTTTAACATATAGGAGCTGCAGAGATCCACAGACATGATCTCCAACGATGGAATATTAGAGACATATTAAGAAAAAATTAAAGCATTTCATTCTGAAAATGGTCATAATACGAGAATAAAGTTGTAATGACTATTCTCATACTATGACTTTATTCTTTTAGACTTCATTATTGTAATGTTATGACTTTATTTTCCTATTTCTTTTATCTTCTTAGCGTGTCTTTAATATTACATCATACTCTCTTGCTTTTAAAAAGAAAAATAAGAGATGTTCAGACAAACCTACAACGTAAATTAGGCTCATAAATTAAACCGAATCCCCACCAGTTTAAGACCATGGTTGGTTTTGGCCCATTACATGAAATCTTCCTCAACTATATTGAAATGTGTGATTTAAATCTTACTAAATGTGAGAACATTGTAGGGTTTTTAAGGCTGTTTGCGTCTTGAGTGAGTGTTTTTCAGTGCTTATTGTTCCCTGGAGGCGAGGGCACAATTAATAGGCGCCGCTCAACTTTAAAGGTCAGGAAGGGGCTTCCTGTTTTCGATTGGACATCGGCTCCAGATCCGGCTCCGGGAGATGATTTGTCTCAATTACACATGAAGACTGATTAGGGGCCCCGTCCCACAGTGGTGATCCAAATAAATTATCCCCATTACGACTGTAATTTCTAATCACATTTATGAAACGGCGCCATTACGGGCCGGGATGTTGGTGGACAGCCGGGGCTCGTTGGAAGCTTTCACATCACAGAGAGTGCTGAGTGTAGTGGACTCTTGTGTTTGTGCTGGAGAGCATGTCCATTTTCAGCCGCTGTTTCAGGAGCATCCCTCCATTAGTTGAGTATGCTTGGACATGCAGGGCGCAGCGGAGAGTGGGGCGTCTGGACGCGCTCCTCTTGCTCCGGAGCAGGGAAAGAGGAGAGATTAGTCACAGCACTTGAAACACGGACGCAGGTTCTTTTCCCGAGCCTTAATGCATTAAATATGGAGCTGTGCATGCAGCTTGTACTAAATAGTTGTACTGGACAATCGGTGCAAGCAGGTTTTATTTGAACAACATTACAGATTATGTGAAGTTTGTCGGAATTTATTTATTCTTTTAATCTGTTTTGTTTAATCAACAAGTTGTTTCTCCTGATATTTGTTGGTGTATTAAGTTCTGTTGCGCTGCTCTGCCAATGGTTGGTGGTTACCACAGCAACCTGTAACTGAAGGCTCCTCCCCCTTTTTTTCTGTTGCCGTTGGTAACTGTGAAATGCGTCTATGTTTTCTTACCAAGTGTTATATTATATATTCTAGACAGGTTTAATCACATTTAATCATAGTAATTTTGCTATGTTATCTATGTGTTTTTAACTGTTATTATTAATGTTACATTTTAGCTATGTTTAATTTTACAACTGCTAACTGATGCTAACAGCTATTAACTAATGCTAACTGCTCTTTGAGAGCTATTGTTTTGTAGTTTGTTTAGGGTTATTTATTTTGTTTTACTTAATGCATAGAGGCAGAAACAGCCGGACTGAACTGAATTTCGTCTTTTAAGTATGTTTTGTTTTTTAATACAAATTAATGTTTCAGTTACCAATGTTGGGAACGGAAATCCCACTCGATGAATCATAATTTGTATTGACACACGGAGCATAAAATCAGCCAAGAAAAGAATTCAGACTTTACTTATTTTATTCACTTTCAGCGCTGAAAGGAGACGCTTTTACCATTACATCCGAGAAGAGTTTCTAAAAAAGTCTGTGCAGCGTCTGAGGAGGAGGAGGAAGGCAGCTGATTATATGAACTGAAGACACTCCCTGAAATCTCACCACGTCTCTGTGTCCTTGATAAGTTTTTGTTTCGTGAGGAATGGACCTTAGAGTCTAACAGAATCTAAAATGTAACTTTTTACTATGGGCCCTTTGTCTAACAGCATGTGACTCATTCTCGACCTTGGTAAAGCGTCTCAACATTCCCCCTGTTGGGCTCTAAAAGAGCCCAAAAAAGAGAATGTAAACCCTAGAGTAGACACTGTCCCTTCCGGAAAACATCCCCCGAGGCTTTTACAGATGTTGATATACATAGCATCAGTCAAGTATTGATGTTGTCTTTCATTTATGTCATTTCATGTCATCTCATTTTTGGGGGTAAAAACGGACAGGGCACCCCTACGCCTCTTAGGCAGTGGATCGAAATCACAATGTCCCTCTTACAGTCTAATGGAGAACATATAAAGAAAGAAAATTGTTAAAGGATGTTAGAGTGTTAAATTTGGAGGAACTTAAGTCAACCCACTATGGCATGACTGTTTTTTGTTTTTTTTTAATGAAAAAATATTTTTTGCAGTTTTGTCAGAGCTTTGTCATCTGTAATTACACATCAATCATCCAGTCAAACCATGACACTTTCTGGACCCAAATATTTTAATTATTACCTTTATGTTTCTTGTTATTCATCATTTCTGTTTTTATTTGTTACCTCAGGTCAACGTCATGCCATAGAGGGGTAATGAACTATAAAAGAGCAAAATCCGAAAAAGTCTTTTTGTAGTAATACAAATTAAAAAGAATAAATGTTAAATTTATGAGAATATGATATGGGTGAAGTGTTAGGAGGATATAATTTTGTCTTTAAAGTAAAAATCAATGTATAAAAAGTTATATTTACTAGATTGTTAGAATTAACCAAACTGTAAATTGAATAAAATGTCAAGATGATTTTCAAAACTTAGTAAAATGGAAAGAGAAATAAAGTGTTGGGTTAATATTTTAAAATCAATAGAATGTAAATGAGTAAGAGTTACTAAAATGCAAAATCATTAAAATGTTAGGTAGTGTGCAAGATTTAATAAACCCAAAATGAATGAAGTAATGAATAAATGTGAGATAGTACTTAAAATAGAAAACCCAGACAAAGGAATGTTAAGATATGACTACTGAAGTTAATAAGTCATGAATCAATGAAATGTTAAGATAATAGTAAAGACATTAATACACTATGAAAGGATGCAAATTAACAGATGAAAAGAAATGTTAAGGGCACAGAATATAAGACGAGCACATTTTGAATTTGCAAACCAATGAAGTAAATTAGCATTACAGGCAGTACAATCAAAATCCAATGATATTATGAAACTAACATTAAATGATTAAAATTCTGTATAAGTAAAATGTAATGGTACTAGTAAAGTCAAATGCTTAAGTAACCTAAAAAATGCAGTAAGATTGAATTTTTAATGAGATCAATAAACTGAAATTAGATCAGTATTTGCTATAGCAACATCTATCACTGTCAAATCAGTTTCTGCGTGTGTCCAGATGTAGAGGCGGCGCAGCAGATGTGAAACCCCGACAGTGCCCAGGAGGCTTCAGTGGCGTTTCAGCTGTAACTCGGTCCACCAATCGTGGAAGGTGCTCACAGTCTGACATCCTGGCACACCCAGAAAGGATTGGACTTCATTCTGCAACAGAAAAAACACAACAAAAAGAAAAATCAATGGATTATATAAAGAACATTAAAATGATGGAAAAATATCATCTTTTATACTAGATACTAGTACTGCCCTTATAGTCTAGAAAGCTGGAGTTCCACGGTCGTCTTTTAGTTCTGGGAAACCATCTGATGGGCAGGTGGGGTTCAGTCGGTACCGCTGCTCTTCTCTATCTTGGAGGTGATGCACTGAACAGCCAAGGACCTCAGACAGGGAGCAGCAGCATCCACAGGTGATGAGGAGGGAAGATTCTTTGAGATTGTGCATCATCATAATGTTTTCTTTTTCTTTTAAAAGGCTGCTCCCTGAAGCTGAAGATCAAGCTTTTTTTCTTTTTTACTAAGCCAATAGAGGATCAATATATCACTAGCATGTGTTATTTAAGCTCTCCTCTTAATAATAGTTAATGAAATGCTCAAACCAAATAACATATTTTAACCTTCAAAAATAGCATTGTTTGTTGTAAGTGTTGGTATATTCATAGAATCAGACAAAATCAGAAACCAAACACAAAATCATGTAAAGGATCAGATTATAAAATGAAAGTACGAAACGGCCCACAGGCATGTTTTATCAAAGAAATATAATTTGAAGTGTATATATGAATTATCCCTAATAGAAACTTTACCAACCATAGTAAATCTTTTGCTTTTTGTTATTTTAATTAAAGTCAATCAAATAGTCCTTATTTAACTAGAAGTCGCCCACTATACTAAAAGTTTGTAAAGCTGAAAATCATTAGTGTGAAAAGTCAATAATACATGTCAAACTAAGATCCCTTGTAATATATTCCATTCATAAAAGACCACCCTGTTTTGCCTCAAACCAAAAACTGTAAATTAAGATTATGAAAACTGTTTAGACATTATTACCTTGGATCAACAATTACACATAGCACTATGTTCTTTTTTAAAATTCTGTCAATCCTTTTGACCCGCTTTAAGCAGTTCCATAATAGCTCATTTGCAAATCCCAATTTAGTTTGAATCCTCCAATTTTCTTCTCATTTTAAAACCTCATATAATGATTAGCCTTTTTTTTTACAAGAATAAAAATTTATGGTTTTAAATCTCAAAAGTTTAACACTTTTAACCTTTGAAAAATCTGGGTTTTTTTTTTGAAAACCCATCTATAAAAGATTTATTTAATTGAATTTCCCTCTTTTATAGTGTTCATATTTATCAATGTTTCTGGCAGTTTTGGGGAGAAGTTTGATACAACTATACAAATTATATATTAAATTATATAATTTTCAGGTTAGACCTTTCTGCATGACTTGATTAAACAAATTATTTTCAATCATAGCAAGAGAGAATTAGCAATCAAACAACCCCTTCCATGTTTTTTTTAAAAACTCTATTTTGTAGAAATCCACTTGACATATGACATCATTGTTAATTTTAATGTATTCAATTCAGAATATTCAGTATTACTTTGAAAACTCATTCAAATAGTTCAAAACATTTGTGAATTTTGATTTAATTTCTTTTATATTTGTTGAAGTCCAAAACTGAAAAATTTCTCAATATATTAGATTTTATTCCGAATTATAATTTGTAGATTAGAGTAATTCCATGCATCTCCCCCTGTTTCTGTATTGAAACACTGTTTAGTGTTTCGGTACAGAAACTCTGCAGAAATTCATGCAAGTCAGTTAGACCAAATTTTCTTTGATTGTTAGCAATGAAAGTTGTTAGCAATGAAACAGTTAGATGTAATTTAAACAGGGTGTTTACACCTCAGTGAAATAATTTAACAGTTGAATATGTGCAGTAAACCCATAATTTGGTCCTGTAATTTTTCTAAAGAGTAGATTTTCCAAAGATTTGAAATGGATTCAAATAAACTTAAATTAAAACTTGAGATACTAGTTATCATATTTGTAGCCACCGTAATTTGAGTCAACTAGAACGTAGACTATCCTCTTTTGTATTTGAAGTGTGGTTAGTTAGGCTTTTGTAAATCAGAAAATTAACCATTTTACCGTACTTTTATCCGTTTCCAATTGTTTTCATGCTGGAGGGGAGAAAAACATTAGCCAGATGTGGGACAAACAGAGATAATCATTCAGGCAAAGAAAACATTTCTGTAAACTGCAGAGAGTTCTAACACCCTGCTGCACTGTTAAACTTATCCTGGGGATCAAAATAGCAGAGGTCAGAGTGCAAAGGCAGTAGATCATGAATGTGTTGTAAATAAACTAAGGTGGGAAAAAGTGGCATAACACAATTTGAAAATTCAAGTAGAACAATTAAAAGTTGAAGTTTGTTGGCAGCCATTTTGTCTTCAACCTGTAGACTGAGGGAAATTCCAGGCCCAACCAGGACAACAGATAAGCAGGACGGACTCTGAGTCTCAGGACGACTTTACATGTGATGTTCCGTTTGCCACATCAGAAACTGTCCAGGGCAGTATTCAGTCCCGCTGTGTAGAAAAATCTTGACAAAGTATGTGGTCCCCCTTGATAGAGTGAGGGGGAGACGGAGAGATACAGCAGATGAGTCTTTGTTTTCAAACCTGCGTCTCACGGTGGGCAGAAGCTGGTGGTCTTTTCTGCCTTAGGAGACCCTCAGAAATGACGGCTGGGTCTCGTCCTTTAATCAGGTGTTTCCTCAGAGATCAGATCCGGTAAGCTGCAATCCGCCTTCGGGTTACAACAGGAAAAATCAATCCAACCTCACTGACCTCTGTAGAAGATGTAAGAATCGTCCAGTAGGTCTTTGCTCTCAAACAGCGGTCCAGCAGAAGACGGTACAATTCATATGTGTAGAAAGTGCAAATGTCCAAGTCAGCGCGGCTAAAAACAGTGGGGCCTGAAACCTTCTCTCCTCACATTCTCACACGGCGAAACCTGGCCCCACGGTCCCCGTCAGACCACAGGACTACTGGAGTAAAATACAAAGTACATTAAGAAAATAGCAGTATATGCCACCTTTTGCTCACATGATTAAAAATTAAATGTTTTCCGTAGCTTGTAATGTAGAGAAGAGTTGCCTCTCTTTTTTTGTTTCTTTTCAGCCAGGCTCAGGGTCACTGGAGCAGCTCAGATAAGATCCACTGCCTCAGTCTCTGAGCTCCAAAGAGAAAGAAAATTAGAAATGTGTCAAGATGATTCACCCTTAGATGTTTAGAATTAACCAAATATGGAATCAACTCCTCTCAAGAGTTAAACTCTAAGAAATTATTAAAAATGTATACAAAATGTTGTATTTCCAGCTTTATACACTTTTCATAAATTGGCTATTCAAGTGCATATGTAGAATAATTACTTTAATAGTGTCCAATTTTACACAAATGTGATAATGCAACGCTCCAAAACAACTAGTCAAATTTCTTTAAAACTTTAGGTCAAAAGAAAACTGTAATCAAATATTCTTTATGCCATTGATAGAAATGTTACCTTTATCCTGAATTTTTCAAAGCTTCTATTGTTTTATTTATTAATGTTTTCTTGAATTAAAAAATTGTTCACATTGTTTTTATTTTAAAGTACTATTAACCCAGATTTTCTCAATGATAACAATTACATCCAACTGTAACTCAACACAATCAAAAAGTAGAAGTGATGCATGAGAAGTGATTTATCAATCATTTTTATGCAAATTAACATGGCACAGATAATGATTGAAGCTATTGAATTTTAATTCAGTAGCTTCCAATTTTAATTTAATAAGAGCTTCTACTGTATATAACTCTGTGTTTCAGTCATGCAGGAAGGTACAATATGAGAGGTCATTAAACAAACACAATATACCAAATGTTAACTGAATAAATTCATAATTAACCATATCTGTAAATGACTAGAAATTAGAATCTATTTCTTCTTCACCCCCTGTTGATATAATTTAAAACACGTCTGAAATCAATTTTGCATTTGTGACTATTCTCCAAAACTAAAATATTACAGGGTGTGCCAAGTTTTCCAAATCTTCTGTCTAGAATAGAAAGTAGACTATGAGATGTTTTAAATGTAAAATTTTAGCAGTTCTATTTTATGTTTATCATTTATCATTATCATTTCCCCCCCCCCTTTTTATTATGTAAATAGAAAACAAACATTTCTGACAACAACATTCCTATTGTTATCAGAAATATTGTTCAGAGACTCCTTCTGTACACAAATGTCCAACTGAAATTGTACTGCAAAGGCCAAAAGTTTTAGTTATTTTAAACGAGTTCAGATCAGAATTTGGATCGCTTTCCTAAAAAGCAGTGTCAATGTGCTGTTTGAACCGACAAAAGAAGAATTTATCAATTTAGGCAGAGGAGTCAAAAAATGTAGACACAGATTATGCAGTACTGTAAGATGTCTTTGCATTTCAAATCAAATGTTTTGTTGGACTTTAATTTATGCATCAATTCAATCCAAATTTAAGGCACACAAGTGTTGTGAGCCAGCTGTTGTCCAATCAGTTAGTTTTATATGATCAATTATTATCATATCCACTTTAAAAATTTCATCATGCCCAATTTGTGCCTTTCTACCAAGACACACATGTTTCAAAACCAGCACTTAGTTTAGTTAGTAGGTTAGTTAGTTTGTTATTAAAAATAAAAACAGCAATAATGTTAATAAAAATGAAAATAAAAATAAAAATAAAATGGCAAACCAAATAAAACAATCTTGTAATAAATGCTGTCTGGTCTTAAACCAAAGCTGAAATGTGATTACTCCTTTTGAAGATATTATTTCCCACTTTGAAGCAAGGTAACCGAATTATCTGGATTTAGAATCATAAATTGTTTTGGAGACAAGAATATTTTGTAATGAACCTTAATTGAATCTAGAGATGTTTTATAATCACCCTTTGAATCAAACGCAAACTCATATTTAGTTAACAATCCTGTTCCCTCATTAGATATTTTAAAATGACCCAAGTTTCAAATGAAAATAAATCCTGTTTTGATGAGATAAGGAGAAAAAATGTTGATTAGTCTATGATAAAGTTCAAGTCTGCTATAAACCTCAATTTTTCAAGTTTCATAAAGTTTAAATTTTAACCTGTCTACAGCTAAGCAAAGTTCAAAAACCTCAACCCATTAAATGCCACTTTATTTTGTTTATAATTTTACCCATTATGTAATTTCATTCATCTTTAATTTTACCACAGGTGAAAATAGTGAATTGTGCAAGATTAGTTTAGTTCCAATCAGTTTTCCCTTAGCGTCATTTATTCCTTTAAGCCAGTATTTCCCCAAAAGGCTGTCTGTCTAACAGGTCGCCTTCTTTCTTCTGCACCAGGTATTCTATCCCCTTTTTTCAGTTTTCTCTTTCTCCCTTATTTTGATATTCATCCTGCTCTGCCAAGTAAGTTATTAATGCATCTATTTGATCACTGAGTGCAATCCATGTCCCAGGGCCCCATTTAGGATCCAATTGTTTATTTGCAGGTGCTCCCTCCATGAGTTTTAGGCTAGAATTTAGATTCCACAATCACTTTTTTTTACCTCCTCCTTTTTTTTGCTCGCACGGCGGCGAGGAAACCAAACTCAACAGAAAAACTTGCTCGCACGGCGGCGATCAAGTCGAAAAACCACAGATAAACTTAAACCCCTTCTACAGATTATATTTCCCTAATATTTATTATGATTTTAAAACATATTACAATAAACAGAGAACAGTACCTTTGGACACATAACGTCTGCACAGCGGCAGAACCTTACGCACACAGCTGACAGACAAACACACAGCTGACAGACACGCACACAGCTTTACAGATACACAAAAATGGATCCACGCTTTTCAGCTCCTATGATGTCCTCTCTTAACACTTATTTCACTTATTACTACTACAGAGGACGGGCCGCGGTTGACCTTTATCTTATTCTCTTATTCTCTTTTTCTCTTTATCTTATTCTCTTATTCTCTTTTTCTCTTTTTTTTTCCTATGGTGGACCGCTCTCAACGCTTTGCGTTTCTTGAGCAAAGTCGCAGATTGGCTGACCCGGTTGTTTTTACGGGTGCATCACTCCCCGAGGATAAAACCGACAAAACCTAGCCTTTCCCGTTCCCGCGTCCAGGAACGGTCGGAGACGGCAAGTTCTCGCTGCGAAGCCAATCGACCTTTTACCTTTGACTATAGACTATTGACTAACCTTAACCTTACTCCTATGAACATCTTGGAAGCATTTAGACAAACCGGACGAAAACAGCACGAACGACACCTGACAACCGAACAATGACAGACAACTTAGAAAACTCAGTGACAAGCAGACAAACATGGGAAACAGTACAGACAACGGCTGATAACTGAAATTTATACAGACCTGAGAAACAGTACAATGGTGTATTAAGGAACAAGTGTCCTTACCTTTCATTTGTGCGCACTACACCAGAGTACTGTTCCGGAAAGTCTGCGCCTGAACGGCCAGTCCAATCTCCTCTCATGTGTCAACACAAAACCATCCTCTGCTACCAACTGTTGGGAACGGAAATCCCACTCGATGAATCATAATTTGTATTGACACACGGAGCATAAAATCAGCCAAGAAAAGAATTCAGACTTTACTTATTTTATTCACTTTCAGCGCTGAAAGGAGACGCTTTTACCATTACATCCGAGAAGAGTTTCTAAAAAAGTCTGTGCAGCGTCTGAGGAGGAGGAGGAAGGCAGCTGATTATATGAACTGAAGACACTCCCTGAAATCTCACCACGTCTCTGTGTCCTTGATAAGTTTTTGTTTCGTGAGGAATGGACCTTAGAGTCTAACAGAATCTAAAATGTAACTTTTTACTATGGGCCCTTTGTCTAACAGCATGTGACTCATTCTCGACCTTGGTAAAGCGTCTCAACACCAATTGTGTGATACTCTTTGAATATTACATGTGTGATTTTATTTCCTGCACTAAAATATATATATATCCATTGTTGTTAAAGTTGAGATTAGTTATATATATAAATAAATAAATAAATATAAACATACATATATATATACAGTATATATATATATATATATATATATATATATATATATATATATATATATATATATATATATATATACAGTATATATATATATATACCACCATATGATCACAATCAGCCTCTTTTTCAGTGATGTTAACCACCAACTCGATATACTCTTTAGTTAGAATAAATGTTTAAATGTTTCTGTCGTGACATCGACATACCGGACCTGAAACAAACAGAAGTTTTACATACTGACAATCAAACAAAGAAAAACACAAAACCGTTGCCGTCTTTGAGAAAACATCATCGATCCAGCCTCAGACAGTGCCTTGTATTTACTTTCCTTTTATGACTATATTAAATTTCCATTGGGATCTCACTACCCGGTTGTGTAATGAAGGTTGGAAATGACACACCGTAATGTTTTGAATTGCTGCGCTATGAGACAGACACTGAGATGGAGGTTAATGGTGCAAAACATGCGAGACCTGACATGCAGCTGCGCCGTTTTGCGTCTGCGTCTCCTCTCTGTCTTTTTTTTTGTTATTGCATGGTTGGGTTATGACTAAGCTAAATTTAATAATCATGTGTCTGATTATTTATCATTTCTGTAACTAAACTGTGCCCTGTTAGGTGGGATAAAAGAAGAACCTGTGTTGACATTTTATTTTTGTTTTGGAAGCATGTTTACAAATTGCTCTCATTTTTTTTTGTTTCTAATCTGGATTGAAATTGCTTAAAATCCCAGAAACCTTGCTGTCGGCCTTGTCTGAATGCTTCGAAATGTTTCTACAATAATGAGATAATCACACAGTGTGACATCAGTTTATTTGGTAAATACACAAAGCCTTTAGATAGACATTCATGTACATGCAAGAAAAAAAAGGATTACGATCATCACTGTGGCATTTTGTTTTAATTTTGATTCAGTTTTTATGTAATTCTGAAAACCTAAAAAAGTGCAGATGCTTCTTTTGGCAGTAAAATTGAGTTGGATGCAGCTAAAATTTATATACACTTTTTAGATGTTGTCACATTAAAAACAAACCTCAGTGTATTTTGCCGGGATTTTTAATATACCAACACAAACCGGCGCATAATTTTACATTTTTTAAAACATTATTTACAAACAAATCAAAAATCCACAGACCTCCAACTCAGTAATCTATTTGGATTTATGTCTTTGAATCTAAATAGTTTGTTTTTATAGTGACTACAAAAAGAAATGTGTTCATATTTTTGCATTACAGAGCAAATATATTTAGTTTTCAGGTTTTAATGGGGCAATACATTTTTATAGAAAGTTATTAAGAGACACAGTAGAAGATCCAGAATCACATGTTGTACTTTGACTATGCCATTCCAACACATGATTCCACAGCATGATACTGCCTCCTCTATGTTTCACCATGTGTTCAGTCTGTTACATAAGTCGCAGCTAGATACATTAATATTTACGGCTGTAATGTTAAAAAAAAGTTTTAAAAATATGTGGATGCATTTGAAAGGTACTGTAATGGGAAATGTAATTTCTCCAAGAAATAACAGAAAAACAAAAGAACTGAACTGCAGAAGACATCTCTAATATAAATTTCTAGGTTTTTGTGTGTTTTTAAGCTGTTCAGATCCAACCCAGTTAAGGATGTGCTTCTGCTCCTTTCAGCTCTTTTCAGGAGTTTTTCTGCAAAGTACTACAGACACTCTGTGATGTTGGGAAATTCACTTTGTGAGTTTTAAGAAGTAACACAGTTACTTCACAAAGGAAGGTTTTTCTCTTCAAGGAGCCCAAATGGAGGCTTTTGAGAGGATGTCCGAAGGGAAAAATGGATACAGCAGAAATGCCTTCACTGGGTTTCTCCTTTCACTTATACACCCTAAATTGTGTTGTGTTGTTTTTGTTTTGTTGTTTTGTTTTGAAGACTCATTTCTCACATTCTGCTCTACTCTGTCTTCAGAGAAAATAAGACCTTACATTTTTAGACTGGCTTCTGAAGCCTGCAGCTTACAGAGAGCTGAGTGTCTCCCACAGGTCTTTTAAAGTCAGCTTTGTGGCTTTACCCTTTGACCATCACAGTACATGTGAACATTTGCGTAAAGGTGATAAAATGTGAACTTTTTTCTTTTTTTTACCACCATGCTGCTCCAATATGTTCTCTTGCATCACTCAAATTGATGAAAAAAAAAAACAAAAACACAATCCCTCTAAGAAGGGAAGTCTTTTTAAACAACGACGATATAGTATAATTTTCTTCTGTAATGCGACCTATCAGGGGCGCTGCTAGGAACCCAATGACAAAAAAATTAAATTGGGCGCCCAAGTCCAGCTGCTGTTCAATTTCTTGTCTATTTGACCCATCAAAAGTGTCACAATTTTAAAGGCTCCCAGCTGCCTTCTTTCTTTGGTCCAATCCTGATACTAGCACAATATTCACTGCTAGTGAATTATATATGCAACAGTCCACATACTGCATGCAAATAGGTTGCTTACATTTTTTTCATTATTAATTTTAGCATAGTGAGCAATATAATATGGTATAATGTGATGTAGACAACACATACAATATGATACACAATCATTTAAAATAATAGAATATGATGTTGAGCAATGCTACGTTATATGCTACAATAGAAAACAGAACAATACATTTTGATGCAATATTAAGATGTTATTCAACATGATTGGTAAAAACTGACATTAGTTATAAAATTTTCTCAAAAATATTTGCAGTAGGAATGTGCAGTATAAGTGATATAAAGTAGAAATGATAGAAATTAGTTGTTTTTTTTTTCAATCTACCAGCTAATTGCAGTAAAGCTTGTTGATAACATAGTCATCAACAAGCAGGAAGCAGCGTGAGCTCAAAGGAAAATCTCCTTAAAAAGTCAGGTGCAAAAAACATCAATTATGTGGACCTGGCTCAGGTTTGACCTCACGCGGTGTTAGAGCGATGCTCAGGAAGAGTGCGGCAGATGTCACGGTCAGACAGCAGAAAAATGTAATCTGCAAAGTGTGTGGAATTTAGGAAATACAAGCAATTTGATTTACCACCTTAAAGCAAAGCCAGTAGTTAGCTAAATACTAGCAAAGGCGCTGACTACAAGTTCCGCCTTTGCTAGTATTTAGCAAAATTCAGCTAGTGCTAAATACTAGCTGAATTTGCTAGTATTTAGCAAATTCAGCTTTTTATTCACTACACTGGGAATAAAAAGCTGAATTTTACACAGATATCCGTTACATTAAATGATTGTGTTTCTATGTAGAGATAGATTTTTCATTTAATTACTTAACTTTGATTTATCCAGGTTGTCACCATTGAGATTATGTTGCTGCCAATCAGGGAATGACAGGCAGCAACATAAAAACAAATAACAAAAACTTGTGTTAAGTTTTAACACACAAATATATACATTTCATTCAATTAGTATCTGATTTTTGTTGTTTGTTTCCATTGTAAATTTTACACAAATTACATTGTGATATATATCGTTACCACCACCCATCACAATATATTAACGCAATATAAATTTTGCAATAAAGAAGCCATTTCTGCCTTAATGAGTTTAAAATAGGCAAAACGATTGGATGAGAAGGTTTTCATAGTGTAGCCCACCTCTGCAACAATCCAAGCAGAACATTAAAAAAACATGTAAATAGCAAGGTTATGTGACATTGTTATTCAAGTCTCACTGCTGGGACGTTGTAATGAAGCCATTAAAGCAGAAAACGCTCTCTGTCAACCTTAAACCTTCATGAGACGGCCTTAATGGTTTTTATCTGCCAATCAGTGCTCTCACACTTACCACCAGCCTGTGTAAATGAATTCAAATCCTTCTCGCTCATACTCGGAGAACCACCCGATGACATGCAGCCTGCCTGGAAATGGATGTCCTCCGGTGAAGAACTGAAGTGATCCCTGCGGATTCTCTAAAAGGGAGAAGTTAGGACTGTCAGATCACGGCCGTAAAACGAGGGTGTTTAAAGGTTTGGCCCACCAGGGCTTCTGAATTACACGCTAAGGGCCTGGACTCCAAATGCATTTATCGTGGAGAGGCAGGAAGGGAAACAAGGCACTTTGGTGGAAAAACTCTGGCAAAAAGGCGCACCATGAATTTGCATTTAAAGTGTTCACATTGTAATTGGTAAGATACTATTTATGCTAATTTGATGAATTCAGGCAACTGAAAACTGTGTTTCTTAATGTTTGTGCCTTTCCACTTTCACACTCTCGTCCAAAGAAGTTAAGACAACGTAATTTATGCCGTTTCATTGCTTTTACTTTACAAACATCCACAGTCTATCAGTGAATATAGAAAAGAAAAACATGTCTCCTTTAAGGGATAAGAAAAAAACTCCAGCAAGGTCGAAACAGAAGAGAGGCTCTGCAGGATGAAACAGAACGCCGTCCATCGGCTTCGCATTACATGTATACTTACATTTACTGAGAGAGGAATATGAAATGACATTCCAGGTACATTATTTACAGCAAAAACACAACAGCAAGCTGCTATTCTGGAAACACTGAGGTGGATAAATACATTTTTAAGAAACATTCACTGGAAACTCATCACATTTTCTGCACAGAAACAGAAAGTGACCATTTACGTATTTCCAGTAGCTAAAAGCCTTGGAAAAATATTCATACCAACTTTTTTTACATTTTGTAGGTAACACATTATTCGAAGACTGACATGACACTTTTAATGGATTTTAATGCAACTTTGTGTTAAAACTGTAATTATTTACCGAATGACACTTCATGACAACAGTTGTAAATATTTTTGGAGACTCCATGTTCATGTGTTATGAACACCTCTTCAAATAAAGTGTTACCACAGTTTTTCACGTTGCAATGAAAGTCGTGTTCTTCTGACCCACACAAACCACATTTGAAAGATGCCTGGTTTTCATACTTTGTTGTGTGCATTTGTATTTTGTCTCTCCCGAGTCAGTTAATAGAAAAACCTTTCACTGCAATTACCAGCAGCTGGTAGAAGCAATTATCAGCATCTACCAGCTGTGCTCATCTAGACACAAAAAACGATGCCTATTTGTTATTGCAAAATAGTTTGTTTTTTGGCAAGACACTCTATGGGTGCAGTCGTACCAGCCCTGTTTGGTCCGTTTTAGTAAAATTCTGTTTCATTTGTCCTGAGGTCTGATTTATTTGGGGAGGTGTGGATGCAAATTTTGATGTGGACCTTAAAGCTAGAACTCTAAAAACCTTGGTCTCAGTTCAGTTGAAGTGAACTTTGATGAAGTTCAAATGAATATGTGAGCACCGGGCGGAGCCGAGATCGCTCCAAAGCATTGTGGGTAATACAACCAAAACAAATGTGAGAGTCTACTGCTAGTGGGAGAAATGGTTTGTAGTATTTTGCAAAAAAAAAACTAAGGGTGGAGTATTTTTTGGCCAATCGCCAATCACTGATCCTTTAAAAATCCTTACCTGCCCATTCAGATTTGGCTGATACTCTGAAATGTTGCTCAATGTAGCGAGAAAGTTTCAACAGACTGACTGTTGACTGTAATTGTTCAGACATGACCAGGTGGGCCGATCTATTAGTCAGACCTCAGAGAGAAGAAGAGGACAGTGGTTGATTTTCAGTCCTTTGCCGAGATGGATAAGATCGGCTTCACATGTTAAAATCAGCCAATCACTAATCTCCCCAAAATTAAGGAAATCTGCATCGATAAAACGAGAAATTCTACAACTACTAAAACCTGACACCACTTCACTTTTGTTTACATTTCGTCACAAAGGAAGTTGCGCTCATGTCTTCTTCAGAGGTTTTCATATAGTTTATTTTACTGGGTCTTGGTGCAGGATGAGCACAAGCAAATGGGTGAACGGGTTTGTCAAACGGTTTGGCTCGTTTGACACAGTGCAGTGTGAAAGGGAACCAAATGTTGCAACTTCATCAAATTATCAGATATGAAAACACTCTTAAATTAACAATATGACACACAGAACAGATTAAAAACAGTCATTATCTGGGGTTTAGGCTCCTTTCCTTACTTTCAGATACTGCAATGGTTCAGCAATTGTTAGTGCTGGCACAGCAAAGCCAAATGTTTAAATGCCCTAAATGTCACGTAAGCAAACCTCTCCCTGTTAGGTGGTGCGATAGCTCTGGTTTCACTCAAAGCAACACAATAAATCCTTTCTTTTCAGTCCCCAACTTCCTCGCTGCCGCTTTGTTTCAGCTTGTCGGCAGCCGTGCCAAGTCCCCGCTTGGGATTTGCCCGTGTCATTCCTGTTACCTTTGCTAAATTTGGTGCTGGATGTAACAAGAGGAAAATGCTCCATCAGTCGCATTGTGTGTGTGGAGAGAGGAGCCGGAGGAAAGTTCAGTGGCTGGGAAATAAAGCAGCGGAAGCTCTGCCAGCGTCTATTTCCTGGGTGAGATGATGGGAGAAATTGTCCGTCCTCTCTGGGGATATCATTTGGAGACACACAGGCGTCCTTCAGAGGCAGAAGTTTTAGAGCGGAACCCCAGGCTCTTGGTAAGGGTGTTTGGAGCGTTTCTGAAGTAAAATCCTCCTTTGCCTCGGTTGGTTTGCTCCATCAGATAAAGACTTCCAGTTGAGGCTTAAGTGTGTCAATGAACCCGGGTGGAGGCGGGGAATCAATGATAAGTGCAGCTTACCTCCGCAGCACCCGCCAAATACAGATTAAACCATTTCAGCCTAATAGCACATGTCAGTCAAAAGTCACACTTGAGTACTTGAACCCACTCTCCTTTGCCAACTTTCATTTTATAATCACTTCCCCTTGAAAAGATGTCGCAATTTACCAGAATGCAGAGAGAAGCGGCTGAAACTCCACATCAGAGCTGAAGCCGCCATCTGTAATTGTCAACCGTTTCTCTGAATCCTCAAACAGGACTCAATTTGAGTGTAACCATTTCTGATTTATTCAAAGACACACGCGTGCAAACCAGCATGCTCAAACACCATGATCAAAGCCCCAGAGATATACTACAGCACCAAAAAAAACACAGCTGTCTCTCTGAGCAGCCGCTTTTTGTAAACGCTACTCGTTTCTCTGCTCTAATCACTGTTGTGGACATCGCGAAATTACCCAGCGCTCCATAGAATTACTTGACTGGATCCAATAACAGTGGCTTTGATTTGCTGTTCAGCCGTCTCACAGGCGGATACACCCTGTGGTCTGTAAATGAGAGCTTGTGCTGTTCAGCCAGTATCCCTAATTTAGACATCATAGGGCTCATTAGGTGTATCAAACTGATATCAAAGTCAGAGCACAGATAGTGGTGCTTTAGCAAACACTGGTGCTGTGACAGTATCCCACAAACCGTACGCCTCCAGTGGGTACAGCTCTGTTTTAATGTCACCGATTTTTCTCCAGAGACAGTTGAAAGTAGTGGTGGGCGATACGGATTCACAGTTTCAGATCTGGACTGAAAACCGAACTGTTTAGAGTCGCTTATGAGCCGTTGTAAATGAACCACTGACCAACATTTTCATGTGTAACAATGGCACATGTATACGAATGACTTGTATCACTAAGCTGCACATTAATTGCATGTAATCATATTTTGAATTTTACTGATAAACTAAGCATTCTTTAAGCAGTCTCACTGTCCAGTGCCTGTAAACGTCTCAGGGAACGTACTGCGCCATTTTTGCACAAATGTACACCAGAACATCTTCATTATTCCATAATCTTGTTAAAAAAGTGAAATAATAAAAAGATGCGAGAAACAACAAATCTCCCTCACACATCCGTTGGTGTTTTTGAGCTTAAAAAGGCCAAACACACACACACATACACACACACCTGCAGCGCTCTTTCTTTGGAAGCAGTGTGTTGCTTGAGCACATTCTGCATCAGCTTGTAGAGAGATCCAGAACTGGACACCTGCCATACCTGGTTATGGCTCCTAAGTCCTGATTGTACCTTTACAGTTCAGTGGAGGGATTGCACAAGTGCTCAGCTGAATAGTCTTTCCAAACAACCTACACTTGGAATCAAATATCCAGGATAAGAAAACACACTCACACACACACACACACACACACCCAGATTGCGTGCAGGTTAGGCAGAGTTTCTATCTCTATTTTTTTTCATTTTGTTGGCTGTGCTGCACCGCCTCTTTTGTTTTGCATGTGGCTCACGGTTTGTGCCTTTAAAACTCCGAGGAGGGAGCAGTTAAACGGCTTGTAAGCTGAATATTTTCTGCAGTGCAGCAGTACAGATGAGAGGTATAAACAAAGAGATGATGTGTCCCCACCGAGACAACTCCCCTGATAGGTGGGGCTGTGATGGCTCATTCACAACAGCCTCTCTATTCTTGTCTTCTGTTTCCTTTTGAAGAAAGATTAAAAACAAAAAGTCTGCGTCCCTTTGACGTTACGGTGGGATGCCGGTACTCCTGAGCAGCGCTGTGTAGTGTCAGAAATTGATTCAAAGACGGCTTATCTGGGCCCGTGAGGGAGTGAGCCAGCAGACTGCATCCAGAGGTTTCTGGGTAATATTCAGCTGCCTGTTCAGGCACAGATTCAGCTTGTTTATTTTATTTTATTTATTTTTTTCCCGGGCCCCGTATCTCTGCAGTCGTTCAATGCTCTGCTCGTCACAAGCGGCATGTGGACTTTGTCATGTTTGCAGAGTCGATATGAATCTCTGTGTGTGTGCAGGTTTACACCAGATACGGGAAATGCTACACTTTTAATGGCAACAAGACGACATCCAAGAAGACGAAGCAGGGCGGGATGGGAAATGGGCTGGAGATCATGTTGGATATCCAGCAGGACGAGTATCTGCCCATCTGGAGAGAGACGAGTAAGGTCCACAAACACCCCACCGCCTCAAAACACAGCATGAAATAATCATTTAATTCATCATTTCATCTGCACCGCACTGTAAAGACGAAATGATGATTCCACAAACCTCAGTGTGTTTTATTGGGAGTCTTTTAAACGAATAAGAAAAAATTAAAAACATGGAAAATTAAGAAGTGGAAGGAAATTGATAGATTTTTTTTGTTTTTACAATATCTAGCTCTTAAAATTATTTATACTTTCAGTATATTTAGATTTTAAAATTTATTTTCCACAAATATGAAATGACCTCTGAGATAATAGAAAATATTTATTCATATTTATTTAGATTTGATTTTAAAAATGACATCTAAGCTTTGTAATTTCTTAATAAGAACTAGCTTTAGAATATTTTTTTATTTGTAGCATATCAAATACTTGCTAAAAGCCTCTTTGCACGTTCTCAATGGTACATTAAATATTTAATGTGCGTTTTGTCAGATTCCCAGATCATATCCAGTCTTTTTCCTTTTCCTGCACTGCAAAAACATAAATTTTTACCAAGTATTTTTCATTTAGTTTATAGTGCAAATATCTTAGTACGGTGACAATAAGACAAAACTAACTTACAAGTAATTTTTCAGCAAAAAATACCTTGTTTTAAGTTAGCTGAAACAAAAAGTCCTAGTTATAAGTGAAATAATCTGCCAGTGGACAAACGTGTTTCCCATATTTTAAGTCAAAATGTCTTGTTCCATAAGCTGGGAGATTATTTCACTTATAATTTGTATTTTTCATCAATATTAAGGACTAAAATCAAGCTCCAATCTGCTGAAAAGTTACTTGTAGGTTAGTTTTGTCTTGTTTCAAGTGAAATTTCCACTAGAAACTAGACCAAAAATGTTTGGTAAGATTGTTTGCAGTGTGAGGTTGGAGGGTTTCCATGTCATCACTTTAATTTAGCTCTCTTCAGAGATTACCTGTCCAATTAAAGTCCAAGCTCAAAGTCGCTCAAAATCAGTAACATTTCTTCTGGTCAGAAGAAATATTTCTGTAGAAGATTACATTCAATCTATCTCTACCTGGATAATGTTAGTGGGGATATGAATTGAGATCGTAAATACGATAACTTAAATCTGTTAGTCGGACAGGTTTAAGTTATACTAGGATAGTCTGGGTTAAAAATGGCTCTATGTGTGCAGATCTGTAGGAAATATACCCCAGAAGACTTAACTTAGTTTATTTAGTCAGCATCCATTCACAATTAATGACGCTTCATTCACTTTAAGAAAACTGAACTCAATCCAATCACACAGACAAGCAGAAACTCCCAACAAATTACACTAAAGTTTGGCTCTTGTAATTCTGTTTTACAGTGTTTTACACATAAAACATGGGATTTGTTAAAGGGAATTCCCGACCAACACACTGCTTTTGATCTGTGCTTGTTCTGTTGCTGCATAATATTCTTCCCTGTTGGCTTTTGCTCCCCAAACATGCTTGAGATGCGGTTCGCACTTAGCGTCAAGCTGAATCTGAGCTGTCAAACGATGCAGACTCCTGAAACCCGCGCGTTCGCTCTGCCTCCGCCACTGCACTCTCACGCTCTGCTTCACATTGTTTCGCCCCGCAGATGAGACGTCCCTGGAGGCCGGCATCCGGGTCCAGATCCACAGTCAGGACGAGCCTCCCTACATCCACCAGCTGGGCTTCGGCGTCTCGCCCGGCTTCCAGACCTTCGTCTCGTGTCAGGAGCAAAGGGTAGGACTCTTTTCATCCCTGCTCTGCGGCTGTTGGTGCCGCCCTCCCTGAAACCGTCCGCCGCCAGAAGCTCGGCCCGGTCTAATAAATCTCTGTGTACTCAGCTGACCTACCTGCCCCAGCCCTGGGGGAACTGCCGCTCCACCAGCAGGGAGAAGTTCCCGGGATACGACACGTACAGCATCAGCGCCTGTCGCCTGCTCTGCGAGACCAACGAGGTCATGCGCGTGTGCAACTGCAGGATGGTTCACATGCCTGGTAAGAAACGCAGGAAACTACACGTGTGAAACAAAATGAAAACTGTGGCGGGGAATTAAAGGAAAAAGAGACGAGTAGGTTTCTGCCAAAAAACCTCAGAAATGTTCTCGAAAAAGCAAGACCATTTCTGTTTCAAAAGTCAAAAATTTGCTACAACAAATTGAGAAATTTCCAAGTTTTCCTACATGCTTTCTTTTTTTGGTTTCTAGAAAATGTTTGACTTTTCAAACTCAGAAAATTCCTTGTTTTTTCTAGAAAATTTCTCAGATTAACGTTAAAATTTTTGAGGTTTTGGCAGAAACCTACTCCTGTTAAAAACAAATAAAATATATCAACTTGAAAAGTAGAAAATTTGCAATAATAATAAAAAAAACTCCATCTATATATGGAGAATGTAGAAGAGAGGCGTCACATGCAGAACTCAGTAATTAGCAGCCTTGTCCTGACTAATACTTTGGTCCAGTCTGATCATTTTGTCTCCAACTGATTCAAATGTCCAAACACTTTGGCAAACACATTGTGTTGAAACAGAATAATGATCCCAAGTGAAGGAAAAAATGTTATGAGAAAGGTTTGCAGAAACATTTATCTCCAAACCTCAACGAACTGAAGCAGCCAAAACCCCTCCATGAATGTTATCACAGGCTGATAACATCATACAGAAAACAACTGATTCAACTTTTTCCAGCTAAAGATGATTGCACCAGATGTTGCGTCATGCGGAAAACGTTTCTCTTTATTCCCCCCCAAGCTTTTATTGGCAGTTATGAAATCTTTCCTCCTGCAGTGACTGCTTTGTGATTTGTTCCTTGGAATTAAGCTGAAAGCGTAACTGAGGTTGATTGGAATGTCTTTGGTTTCCACTGATGCGGTCACAACCGTTTTGGAAGCGATTAAAGTGAAGAAACGTAAAGCTGTCATCAGAGTTGCCATAATTCATCCCGTTGGGCTCAGCGTGTGGAGCCATTAAACCGCTGGATTAAAAGCCAGAGGGTTAATCAGAATCGGCACCAAGTGGCACAAGTGAAAGAACTGAGATTTTACGGTAATAAACGACACGAAGCAAATTTATGTCTTCAAAATGACTTTCAATGAGGAACGCTCATTACTTTTCTCTTTTTCAAAGAAACCCATTTGACCGTCCTCCCTGTGGAGAATCTGAATGTGCTGGAGAGTCGGGCTGACAAACATCAGGCCAGATATTTGCGCTCGTGCGTCATCATGGCTTGAGAGCAGGAAGTCAAAGAGCTGAGTCACTGAAAGCAAGCTGCTTGACTGATGTGGCTAACGAGCGGCGAGGAGGCCAGAGCTCCCAGTTACGGGAGGAAATCCACACCGTCTCCAATATCACACCACAGCTGACACTTAAAGACACCAAAATGAATGACTCAAGTAATCTGAGGGAGAAAAAGTTCAAAGAGCAACTTCTAAAAGAGGGAATCCAGCCAATGTGGCTGTCACAAGCTCATAAAGCACTGGAACCGCAGTCCAGTCCAGTTCATTTACAAAGCACCAATTAGCAGCAGGTGTCATCTCACAGCGATTTACAAGGAAACTAAATACAGCATTTATTTTCAGAAATAAAGAGGCGATTCATCCAGTCCCATCTCAGTGGAAGCTTTCACGTGGCCTAGTCCAAACAAATCCGGCTGGGGTGCAGGTGTTTGCTGCTTGGACATCCTCCAACGTCAAAGTTTGAGAAGAAGTAGAATTATGAGATTAAAGGAAATGTTTTATTTAAAATGTCAGAAAAAGAAAAGAAAGAAGAAAGTTTGAATTCTGAGATTAAACACAGAATTCTTACTTAAATTACACAATTAAAGTCGGAAATTTAAAATTAAATTCAGATTTATGAGAGTAAGGATCTAATTATGAGTGAAAAGTGGCAGAATGCTAATTTTAATCACAGAATTACCAGATTAAAGTCAGAATTTTGAAACCAAAGTGAGAATTCACTCACTTTCATTTCCCCAGATATTCTGATTTAAAATGTCAGAAAATAAAAGTATAAAATCTCAGATTAAAGTCAGAATTTTAAAATTAAAGTCAGAACTCTGAGATTAAAAACATAATTCTGGGATTAAAGACAGAATTCTACGATTTATGTTTAAGTTTTGAGACCAGAAGCTTCATTTTGTGGGGAAAGAGTCAGATTTCTTTAGTTGGAGGATGGAATCTTAAAATGTTTTACAGCATTTTGATACGATACGACTACACGACCGTGTAGTTTAGAAAATCCACAGCAACTTAAAACTGTTGCTCCTCCTTATCGTAACGATGACGTTTGGAGACGCCTCAGCGTTTACCAGGAGGCAAAGATGTTTGAAATGTTTTTAAAATCAGCTCCACTGCACAACTTCCTCCTGTTCTTATTCATCTCACATATGAAACAACCAGAAAAGCACCTTTCCATTAAAGCCTCTGTGTGCATGTTCACAGAAAAATCCCCTCCGTTTTCCTTTTAATTAGGAATGCAGTGACTTTATAACAAAAGCTACCTGCAGATCCTTTGATGGAGACTTTAAACGCTTTGCTGTCAGGCGCAATGTGCTGCTGGGGGAATTTCTGGATGAACTGAAAGTCATTTGAAATCCAGTTGATTTATTTTAATTGTTTTGTGGACCTCTTTAAATACCCTATTAGACTCCAGGGACCATCTGAAGGCATTAGAGAACTCTTTAGATCTTATCATAACACCACAGACTCAAAGAGAGAAGAACAGTTCATCTGTGAGAGGTTTAAATAAGGAAATGATTCACCTGAGACTCTGCAGCCTCAGTGTGTGGCTGAAATCTGAGGAAGTTTTCACACGCTTAACTTTTTAAATATCTTTTCACGCTATTGCTTAAAATTTAGACTTTATTTGGTAGATTAGCACAGAGTTGCATCAGATTGTGACGTGGAAGGAGGACAACATGTCAATCTTTTTCATAAATGAAAATCTGATAAGTGCGGCATGCATTTTTGTTTAGTTCCTTTAAGTCAATAGTTTACATAAACACCTTTTCCAGCTTTTACAGCTCCAGGTCCTTTAAGGAATGCTTCTACCTATTCTTCTAAGGACGTAATTCATTTGCCCATCTACCTGCAGCTGCCTCAGCATACCTCTGCCACCACCATGTTACACAATGAGGAGTTCTTTCTGTAAAACCCCAAAATCTTACCAACTGTTTTTTGGTCTAGTTTCAATTAGAAGCATCTTAGGCCACTTGAAATGAGACCTAATTAACATACAATTCACTATAATGCAAGTTATGAGACCTAGTATTACATAAATAATTCCTTAATACTTTTAGTATTAGTTCCACTGGCAACAAGACATTTTTCCCACGTTATAAGGGAAATAGTCTGTCAGTGGAACTAGTACTTTTTCGCCAGAGGTTATCTAGCCTTGAACAGCGTAGTATATATTTATGGACTATACCAAACATGTCCATTACAGTTATTACACAAAATCATTCTTGGATGATAAGACTGAAGTCTGGTCAGTTCTCTCTATTTTGAGAATGAGAGTCTTGTCACTTTAAATCCTCCAGCTATATTCAGCAACTGGAAACAACAAAACTCTTGTTGTTTCCAAATGTCCTGGAACTCGGTTTGGGTTGCTAGGTAACGGACAGGGTTTCTCTGGGGTTGCTAGGTAACGGGCAGGGCTTCTCTGGGGTTGCTAGGTAACGGGCAGTGCCAGCAAATTTGTTTTTGAAACTGAGGTTTTTGAGTCGGGTCGGTTTCCAGACACCAGAAAACATCAACTTGTAGCTAAAACCCAGCTGGGTCTGTTTTTTTAAGCGCTCTGGATGTTTTTAGAAACAGTTGAGACCCAAATGAAAGCACAAAAACATGCCAAATGTCCCCTTTGACTTAAAACAAGCTCCTATGGCTTTCTGAAAAGTTACTTGTAAGTTAGTTTTGTCTTATTTCAAGAGGACTAAGACATTCACGCTGGAAAATACTTGGTGAGATTTTGTGTTTTTGCAGTGTTCACACTGAGGCGCAGTGCTCAGTTTCCTGCCGGTTTGTCTGCAGGCCTGAAAACTCAGTTAAGGACTCTGATCCAATCTACAGTATGTTTGAAAAAAAATTAATAATGCTTCTGATAAGTTTGAAGATCTCCCAAACCTCTAAGCTGACATTATCTTGCCAGGGTTATTTCTCTTGCAAAGCGCCCCAGAGGGTCGTAGCAGCTGACAGGTAATGAGCAACCCCACTTGATGGGGCAGGACTAACGCATGTGGGGCAGCCCAGAAGAAAAGCTACGGAAACGGTTTGAATCGTCACGTAAAGGAGAAGTTACTGTCAGGAGAGAGCAACGCCTCAGAGATACCACAAACCATCGCTTTGCAACATCAACCAACGGTCTGCGCTTACTGCGTCTTTGCTGACGGCACCATATCAAGCATGTTGCAGTTTTAATGCTGACGTGGGTTAAACTAAATGTGTACATGATTAAGTTAATCAGCCTTAAATAGAGGTCAGATATGTTTAAAAATAAATGTAATTTGAGCATAGCATACCTAGTTTTGTTTATTCCTAAGTAAAAACACTCAGTTTTGCTCTGTTTACTGACAAATGATGCAGAATAAGAGCCTTTTGAACTGATTTATAGCAATGCAATAGAAATTCCTGGTGGTAGAGTGGTTAGGATGATTATTGTTTTATAATTTCTTCTCATTAATAATTATGATTAATGGTTTAACAACAACAGAAATGACCCCATCAGGCTGCATAAAGCTGCTGGTGACGCAGGACAATGAGGACAAACATTTTTTACTGCCATGATGTGACGACACATTGTCCCTTCAATAATGTAAACTCTGTTCCTCCCACAAGTCTTTCCTCTGAGCTGCTGTTTCCTAATGAGGAGCGCCTCAGATTTAAAGCTTTCAGCATGAAGCGCAAAGGTTTTGTAATTATTTACTTCTAATGTGAATATTTGCTGGAGTTTTTCTGCTACTTAAATTTCACACTGTGCGTGAATATTAGATGTATTTGTTTTCTAAACTTTCTCATTTTGCTAGGCACTCTCTGTTTTAAAGTTTAGCAAATCATGTGAATGAAAAACAAACCTGCAATTTTCATAATTTTCTATTTTCAAAATACTTTTTAAAACACCAAGATAATTTATTTATGTCATTTTACTCATCACCTTTTTTTCACATTTCTCCATGTTGGAACCACGAATTTCGCATTTTGTGGGAATTTTATTTGGCACAAAACAAAGTATTGCATAACTGTGATACGTTTGGGAAATAATATATGATTTTCAACTTCATTATTATGATCTTATTTTTAAAACATGAAAAGCATCAAGGCATTATGATGCTACCACCATGGTTCACAGTAGAGATCAGTTACTTTAGGTTTCTGCCTCACATTCACCAAAACGTTTGATTTTACACCAGAAAACTTTGTTTGCTGGGTCTTCTTTATGTCAAACTTTAAGCTGGATTATAATAACTTTTTCAATATAATAGTTTTCTCGTTGACAAATTATCTTGCCTGAACTGTGGATTTCTGCAGCTCCTCTTATAGCTACTGTGTTTGCATAATTAATGCTTAAATGAGATTAAATTACATACAGGTGGAAGGAGTCATCTGGTTGCACTGGATTTTGTTTTTAATTTAAAAAAGCATAAATTATTCTACATAAAAGGGTATACAGAAACACTTTGTTTATCTTATTATCATCTTCTTATTATTATTATTATCTTATTGATTTTTGTCAAAAATTCAGATTTATTTTAAAAGTAACAATTCATGAACGTTGGGACTCTTAACAGTGAGACCATAAATTGAATGTTTTATTTAGAGATTTGCAAGATAAAAATTAATATTTCAGTGCCTCCGTCTATTTCTGTATTTGGGTGTCCACCACAAAAAGAAGCTATTAAGTTGCTCTTGTCCTTGATGTGTGGACAGCAGACAGAGAATGGCTTTTTGCCTCTTCTCTCAAATACATCTGGAAATATAAAATATATATAAAAAATGAAATCAGACGGCGGCAGCGGCTCTGTTTTCAGAGAAAAAGATATCCGCCAAAACCTTTTAACGTTTCCCCACAAGCATTAGCCCCACGAGTGTTTCACTCCCAGACAAACACTCAAATACAAATTAATTGTCTTGCTGATGAATCCGTGTCATTAATGACCTGGGCAGTGTGTGTTTGTCTGCAAAGAAGTGGCTTGTTGATTGGTTTTTAAAGACTGCCTAAATATGCCTGGCGGGCGGAGCCGGCACGCTCCATTTCTCCGTGCAATCAGGGACGGACGTCCAAGACGAGGCCGCGGTGCAGCGCGCCCGGCCGCCCGGCCGCCCGCCGCCCTCGTTTGGAGACGAATGATCAGCCGCAGAGGAGCGTTGTTCACAGACGCGCTGCCTCATTGCAGCACACATGGGTCACTGAGCATTTTGTTTCTGATTGATCAAATTCACGTTCTGCTCTTATTTCCAGGAACTGCAGATATCTGCCCTCCCAGTAAAATCAACTGTGTTGACAAAGCGCTCGGTAAGAAACAATCTTCCTTCATTTCTTTTCCCATTACCCCAAAAACACAATCAGTAAATACGATAAGGGTGTCTTTTCATATTCTCTTAGACTGGATATTTTAAAATTACTTTTTCCTCGTGGTGATTTGGGTACTGTAGCGCTCGATGGCTGCGCTGCTTTCACACTGAACGTTTCAAATTAAAGCTGCGCTTCATTCCCCAGCGCCCATCAGCCTCGACTCTGACCTCACCTCCCCTTTCAGCGGACGTCGAATCCGAACCTTGGTTTCAAAGAAACTCCAGTGAAAGGGGCCCATTTTATTGACTTGGCTGGACAATTATCATTTCTCAGCCAAATAAGCCAGAAATTTAATTATGTCTCCCTTCGCTGAATTGAAACTCTGTTTAAAGTGTGGCTGAATGAGATCTTAGATATATCTTACAAGAATGGGTCGCATTCATGTCGGTCATATTCCTGAATCAAACAGATGGATTCACCACTCCGTCAAAGGTGAGGTATTAAAAAATAATTTCTGCATTTATGTAGAGCTGCTTTCTTCCTACATCAGACAGACGTAGGCCTCCATGCTCCTGCATACAAATAACCTTATTGTTAGAGTTGTAAAATCCATAAATCATCAAGTTATAATTACTGCTTTCAGTGCTTCCTCTGCGCATTTTTAGCCAGAACTGAATGCTTTCAGAATTTTAAGAGACAGGCTGGGAAAGAGAGTGCCATTGTTTTAGAGATCATAAATATGTATTTAATGTATTAATATGCCAGCCGCTTACTGTATGTTTGTCTTAATTGAATAAAAGGTACTATATGCATTTTCTTCTGCAGACTTTACTGGTTCATTTAGTCAGAGAAAATGTATTCTGGCGTTATGTCTGTGAATTCAACTGCTGCTGTTCTCCAATAGTCTGCTGATTCGTTGTGAACCCAGAAGACGCACTGATCAGTTTTCTGCCAATATCTGATGTCCAGTTTTTGCAAGTGTTGTGCTGCAGATAAGCATAGAAATCAATTCCAATTTATTTATAAGTCTTTAAGATAAGACCATACAAGAAAAGCTTTTAAAATGTTTTTTTGTCTAACCTTTCTGCTTGAGGGGTCATTAATTATTTATACCAGAAGCAGAGGCAATTTGCATTAAATAGTCAATATTCAACAGGTTTTGCTAAGGACGAAACCCTTAAAGCAGACTTTCCAAAATGTTTTAAGTTTTTTACAATTAAAACAAATAGTGTTGCATTACTAAAACAGGACTCCTGTGTTTTCCTACAGAAGATCCTAAACTTAAGTGTTAGCTTTCCAAAAGGCTAACATTTCTAAATCCAACACATTTCATGACAGAATAGTTAAATAACAGAAAATTTGATGTATAGCAAGTCTTGCTCTCTCTTCCCCTTTCTCAGCCAAAATAAACCAGACACCCTGCAAAAACACAAAATCTTACCGAGTATTTGTGGTCCAGTTTCTAGTGCAATTATCTTGTTTGGTACACTTGAAATAAAACAAAACTAGCTTACAAGTAACTTTTGTAGCAAGACATAGGAGCTTGTTTCAAGTCAACAATTCCTTACTGACTCCTCTGGCAGATTATTTCACTTATAACATGGGAAAAATGTCTTGGTATAAGTGAAATACTTAAAACAAGCTAATATATTAAAACAGACTCCTATATCTTGCTGAAAAGTTACTTTAAATTAGTTTTGTCTTATTTTAAGTCTACTCAAATACACTTAGTCCATGTGATGAACCATCAAGGTGTACGCTGACTTAACGTGGCTGTAAACGAGTATCAGCGCCAGAAATACTCCAAGGATAAGCCAGTACAGACGATGGACGGATGGAATATTTCCCGGAAAATGAACCTCTGTGGCTCCAGAATCATACTATGTATTTGGATTGTTCAGAGTTGCTACGGTAACGGTAACCCAGGGGACGACGGGTCGGTTGGAACAAGACAGTCGAAGACCAAAACACTTGATCAACAGTGGATGTTACAACACAACAAGACTGAAACGTCTCCGTATCTTCGATGTTATGCCGTGACAGAAAGGGACTGAAGACATAACAAATCACTTATGTGATTGTTTTCATTGTGAAATAAGTTTAATTCAAGTTGAAATCACACCTGATGTCTGTTGAAACTGTGTTTGCAGCCCAGCTACAGAAGAACAGTGGGGACATCTGTCCATGTGAGACGCCCTGTAATCTCACCCGCTACGGTAAAGAGCTCTCCATGGTCAAAATCCCCAGCAAGGGCTCGGCTCGCTATCTCTCCAGGAAATATGACAAGTCGGAGGACTACATCAGGTACGGAGGAGGACCTCCAGCCAGAAACAAGCTTGCTTTAAGCGCCGATGTGTTGCTCAGTTAGGGAGTCATAAAGTTTGCCCTCCATCCTGTGCTAACAAATTATAAATATAAAGTAGAATCAATTAGATTTTCATCCAGGCATCAATTTATGTTTGTTCCAGTAAACAGATGTTAATTATTGGATCTCTTTTAATTCAATCTAATGGTAATAAACATTTATTTGCTTTGTGTTATATGAGTAGAAGTAATTACTATGATGAAGTGGGAGTATTTGTTTTCCAGTGTTTGTCTTTCTGTCACTGAAAAACATGCATCTCAGCAGCAGTTTGACTGGTTTCAATAGAGCTAATAGACAGCGCTTCATTTACTGTTGTAAAATATAATCTATAGGTGTGATGAGCAAGATTTAAATTTCATAACATCAAGCATTCATATCCCTGGGACTTTTTCACAGTTTGTCATGTTACAACCAAAAAGGTCAGGATATTTTATGGGAATTTTATGTGATACCAAAACACAAAGCGAAATCCAAATCAGCGCCTCAAACTCTACATTTACACTAGCAAACAGCAAACAGATGTGCAATTATACAACCATTCATCTTTGACAAGCAGAAGGACCACCTCCTGCACAACCAACAAGAGTGTGGCAAGTAGCTTCTGAATAGTAAATCAACAAATCACTTGCTTTTTCCAGCAGCCATTGTACAGTGCATATAGAAACCAGCGGACCAAATGTCCTGGAGTTCTGCTTGAGTTGCTAAGTGACGGAATGGGCTTTGATGGGTTGCTAGGTAAGGTTTTTGAAACTTCTCATTTTCCAGACACCAAAGAAACATTAAAGACTTGGGTTGTTTTCCATTTTATCTCTGCACAAGATGGTTCGAAATGTCCTCCTCTAATGCACAAGTTACCAGGACAATGGCACTTCAGTGTTTAAAGTTTTGTGCTGTTTTTCTGTACTTGGACCCCAAAATATTAAAAAGGTCGTAATTATTTGCCTCTTTCATTTTCCAACAAGACTGTTCACCAGGGCACACAGCAAGGTTTGCATATACATTGATGAAGGTGTCTGATTTGGAAGAACTTGCCTGGAATAGAGTCCTAACCTAACCCGATCGAACACATTCGGGATGAATCTAAGGAGAGACTGTAAGCCGGGCTTTCTCATCCAACATCAGTGTTTGACCTCAGATATACACTTCTGGAGGAATTGAAACCAGAAGCTGTTAAAACCTAAAAAGCTGACGTCATAAAAACCCGTATGTATTAAAAATTGGTTGTCGCTCAAGCTTACAGGTGTATCAAAGCTGAAGAGGTTATACTTTTTGGAATATACTTCATTCGGTTCCTGGCAGGATTATCTGAATCTGACTGCTTTCATATCAAATTTAGTTTTAGATTGGACTAGAAGTGATATTTTATCTAATCTGTTTGTGTGTTTGTAGTTTTAAAATGCCTTGAGATGCTCTTCATTATGAGTGAGGTATATAAATAAACATTTGCAGATTTTCTTGAGGAAAAAACAAACACATACTTATACTTCTTTGCGTTAATGTCTCCCAATGAAATGCATAGATTTTTATTGTAATAAAGTGACAAAAGGTGGAAAAGTTCAAGCAAGCTGTTCTATGGAGCACTTGCTAATATTTAAAGCCAATTCAGTGCCGGGGGAACCTGTAACGCCTCTCAGTGTCTAATCAACGGGATATAAGAGCAGATCAACGTGGCTAAACCACAGAGCCCATGAAGATTCACAACATTTAATATTACGAGACTCTACAAACTCCAGAGAGACCAGAGGATGTGAGTGACTAAGCATGCTGTTGGTGCACGTCCCGCTCATCTCCGTAAAACCCTGAAAGACCTCATCATCTCACAATCACTGGTTAGACCTATTCAAAACACTGTAGGCCTCGTTATCCTATCCTGTGTTAACGTGACCAGATAGATGACTTGGTGGATTTATTTTAAATGAGGTCTATTTGAAGTGAATAACGGGGAAATAACAGATGTTTTCTGAACTGCTGTTTTCCGTCTCTTTCTTTTCTTTTTACAGAGACAATTTCTTGGTGTTAGATATTTTCTTCGAAGCCCTGAACTATGAAACAATTGAGCAGAAGAAAGCATACGATGTCGCAGGATTATTAGGTAAGAAATCCTCTCTTTTAAAATTGATTTATAAGCTGTCTTTTCAAAACTGGAGCTCAATTTTGGAAAGACTTGCAGAAAACACAAACACCCTGTGACTGTCACTGTCACTGCTTTCCTTAAACATTGGTGTTCTGTGTTTCAGGTGACATTGGAGGACAAATGGGTTTATTCATCGGCGCCAGCATCCTGACAGTCTTAGAAATACTGGACTACATCTATGAGGTAAAGTCTGAAAGCTGCTGGATTTGAAGCAAAACCAAGAGCTTGTTACTAAAGATATTGTTGATCCAGACAATATCTTTATTATTAATCCAGACAAAACGCTGATTCTGTGAATCTACATTCTGGTTCCAGTGCAGACGTTTGTAGAAACTTATTAAAGCGCGCATGTGACATTGTTTTTTAGTCATTTATTTAAGCCATCAGTTTGTTGGGACACTCAACTGTCTCCAACTGGCTAGCTATTGACATGAAGTGAAAGCTGAAAACTTTGGACTTAATACGGGTAAAAAAGCATGTGACACAAGTGTGTTTCATATCTGTGAAAATCACTAATTACTGATTAGTTTTTTGTTTTTAATGTCTGGAACACTGTCTGTTTCATCCTCAGTTTATGTTTCCCGCCGTTGTTGTTTATTTCTAGCCGTTATTAGTCACAGTGGCGGAAACGAAAACTCCTGCTGCACAGGTTAGTCTACAGGTCGTTGCTAGGTAACCAGAGAATAAGTGAGTTGCTAGGTAACCAAAGAGCGGGTGGTCAGTTGGTGTCACGCACTTTGCTGAGCTGGATGTGAGAGGTTTCCCAGAATGCTGTGCTGTGTGAACTTATTGAATATCCCGTCAGACGTTTTATCTATTGATCTATTGATCACGCGTCTATCGTGATTATCTACTGTTATTTATTTATTTTCAAGCTAAACTTTGTAGGTAACGTTCCTTTTCACAAGCCATATTTATCTGTTTGATGCATCGGTGCCACTGGCAGCTAATTAGCCATTAGCATGACGCTGCCACCACCATGCTTAACATTTGGTACGGAGGTCTTAGGCTTACAGTGAAACATGAAAGGGAAAGACGAAATCTGAAAGGGGCCAAATGCATTTCAGCACAAAACTATATATGAATTAGGGCTGTATAATAATATCGATATCGCGATATATATTGATATTTTCTTTCCTAGGAAAAAAATCGATATTCATCTGCAAGTATCGTAACATCCAACTGTCACCTTGTTCACTCATTGCATGCTTCACCAGGTCATCAGGCTTAGAGTGATTCCTTCAGATGTTCAGGTTAAAAAGGTTTCAAACTATTCAGAGCAGGAACTTGGTACTTTATTTACTTTACTAATGCATGTCAGCTACAGTTTGGACTGTTTCAACTAAAGGAAACATGTTTTCTCACCACTTCTTTGATTCATTTTGTCCAGCTGTCGACTTTAAGTCTGTGTCCAACCAGAGCCAGGTATTGTGTAGTTGGTGCTTTTAATCAGTTTTCAGTTAAATTAATTCAATCCAACTTTATAACAGTCACAAAATGTCACCAAAATCACTCTGTCCCTCTAAAATCTTTCAGAAAATCGCAAAAGTGTTTTGGATTGTATCGTTTGCTGAATATCGCGACATATATCGTATCGTGGGCAGAATATCGTGTATCGTATTGTGAGATTATTGTATCACTACAGCCCTAATATGAATACGAAGATCTCACACAGAATTCCTCTTCTCTTCCAAATGCTGCATGTCTTTCCTGGTTTTTCTCCCGCCTGACGTTCTCTCTGTGAAACCAGCTGATCAAGCATCGGCTACAGCGTCTGCTGAGACCACAGAAAGAAGAGAAGAAGAATACCCAGCCGGCCACAACTGTTGCCACAGTGGGTCTAGAAGAAATGAAAGCCAAGGTACTGAACAAAAATGCTCTGTAATAAATTACTCTTTCCTTGTTTTCATGCTGAGTGTACATCCTACACCCTCACCCTGCAGCGCTGCAGCCAGCTGTGTTAGAAAACAGCAACTGGATAAGTAATAGAGAAGCAAATTAATATTTTTCCACCACATGAGAATAAGGAGTGTAACGCTGCTAATTACTTTTTAACCACTTTGCAAAACACAACCTCCCCTGGAGCTCAAATTCATTATTGCGCAACTTAATTCTGAGGTTGCCTATTTTCTAAACAATAGACTTCTCTTGTTGAATCTAAGCCGGAGTGAGTCGAAGCCTGCTTTGCATATAGTGCCTGTGACAGATGGTGAGTGATTTGGCTAAACAGCTGTGGACTCCAGCGGGGCTCCAGAGTCGGAGGCGGGCCGCCGCCGCCGCCGCCTCCGACTCTGGAGGAGTTTCAGGGAAGGACCCCAGGAGTCACACAGAGGTGAAGGAGGAGTATCGCACTGGCTGCTGCGGTTTCTAAAGCGGGTCGTTTATAACAGACAAATGACACTGTAAAGCAGGGGGCGGCGGGGGTTTGTTCGTCTAGGCTAGGCTAATCACTGCTTTTTGTTCAGTTTTCAGCCATAACATTTACACCCCAAACACTGGAAAGATGAAAACAAAAAGCTTGTGAAATATGAACTGATTTGTTTGTTTTTATTGAATATTTGATCCTGGTCTTGACTTTGTTTTGTCTGCCTCCAACAGGAGCCCAATGACACGACACGGGGTCACCCAGAGGGGGCGTACGCCAACACGATCCTCCCGAACCACCACGTCCCTCACCCTCATCCTCACCCGCACCCTCTTTCTCACCCTCTCCCTGCGCCGCACCAACATCGCCCAGGACACCGCGGCGTATTTGAGGACTTCGCTTGCTAAAGCCAGCTTTTGTTTCCAGTCCTGGTGACAAAACAAGACAGGAACTATCTGTGTTGAGACAAAAACAGATCCCCCCTCCTCCTCCTCCTCCTCCTCCTCTGCATCTCCGTTTGTTTCTTTGCTCTCACCAGTGAAAAGCTACGGCCAAAGTCAAAAACACTAAACTTGTGCTGCTAACAAACCACTTGTATGTACAGTTTAGGCACAACTCAGACACGGCTCCTCTTCTTCTTCTTCTTCTTCTTCTTCTTCTTCTTCTTCTTGTTCTTCTTCTTCTTCTACTACTTCTTCTTTGTCTGTTTTTCTGGTTTTGATCTGAATGGGAACCAAACCTAACTCGGCGCCGCCTTGACTTCTCAGAGGCTCCAACGACCAACTCTTTGGTACACGATCACTACAAGGGATAAGAGGATAAATGCACTTTAAAAAGGATTTATTTATTCTGTTGGCATCTATTTTTAATTGTTAATAATATTACTCCATCTGTGTTCCTGAATCTACTCTGACTTCATGAAGCTGTATCAGATCATCACACTTGATAAATTATGTAATTATTTAACAAAGTACTATTATCTGTCTGTTCTGTATTGTATACAAGATAACAGTAAGCAAACCTTGTTGGTGTTGAACCATCCGAAGTGTGAGTGGATTTATTTAGGCTGAGAAAGGAGCTGGCAGCATCTTTCCACATGAAGCATCCTGTCCGGTTTGTGCTGCAGGTGTTAGAGTAGCAGTGTCCCTGTACATAAACCACAAAGTCCTACAAGGTTTCTTTTAATGGTTGTTGTTTATTTTTAGTTACTATATAACTTATGTAATATCACTTTTAATTATTTCTACATTTTAGAGGAGATTTTTTTATATGAAAATCACGATTGTAGCAAATACTGTCCGCTGACTGCCGAACATTACCGCAAAGGTGAGAAGACTGGACAACAAAGTATCCGCAGCTCTTGATTCAAATTTTGTCACATCAGAGCCACATAATTCATGTGTTTAATCTGGATTTTATGTGACATATCAACACAGAATGGTGCATAATTGTTCTTGTCAATCTGAGCATTTTCCAGTGAAGACGCTCCGCAGCATGACGCTGCCACCGCTGTGTGGCGATGCTGCCGTCCTGCACTGCGTGTTTCTCTTTCCTTTTTCAGAGGATTTATTGAGGTTTTCTGCAGTGGTAAAACTTGAGATACTCATTTAAGCTTTGTTATAAATTTATCCCTGTCCTGTCTGCTGTCTTCATTAATATTCCCCAACAAACCTCTAGGGCACATGTGACAAACTCGAGGCCCGTGGGCCAAATCCGGCACGCCATTGCTTTTTATGTGGCCCTCTAAATTCTAGACCAATTACAAAGTGTTCTTAAATACTATCAGTCAAATCAATGCAGGTTTTATCTGTTCACTGTCAAATTATATCAATCAGCCCCTCCAGTTTCTTGTGAATTATCGTGGAAATTCACGCAAAATCAACAAATCCCTGAGCTTTTTTTGCACCGACACATAACTCTGAGTCTATTGCTGATTTTTTGCAAAAGTTGTCAAAAACTTTCTTACTTGTACTAAACAGCTGTCGCAGCCACGTCTTGATGTCTGATTATAATCCATGATCTACACAGCAAGTAATAAAAAAAGTCTCATTTACTGACATAAATAAGTGCAGATATTTCCAAATTAGTACCACAAAACACTTAGATTTTTATTTTAAAAATCCCAAAACAATAATAAAATCCTGGAAGGATGAAAAGAGGTACAATATTATTTAATTTTAAGAATTAATTGGTATTTTAACAATTTGTAAATACCCTAAACTAGGATAGTAGTAGCCATTTTTAACCTCTATGCAATGTAGCATGATTCAAATGAAAAGCAATAAAATATCACATTAAAGGCAACATTTTAATCATGTAGAGTCTTGAGGGCCACGTAAATAGCATTGGCGGGCCAGATTTGGCCCACAGACCTCTAGTTTGATCCATTAAAACCTGGTTGGTTGACAGCAACTGTTTGCATGTTTTAACTTTTAATAATGTATACATTTATTTTAATAATAATTTGCATCAAATTAAAGGGGCTGAATACAGGCAGAGACGGTTTTAATCTGTGTGAAGTTTTGAAATCTAGCGTCATTTTAACTCCTTTTCAACGTCGGGCTTCACTTCGTGTCGATGTTGCAGGTAAAATCCCAGTGAAATCATCACTGTGTGGCTTTAGTGTGGCAATAACTTCAAGGGCTGCAAATACTTCTGCTGTATATTTTCCCCTTTTTTATATTTCCACACAAGTCTTTGCAATGGGATCAGAAGCTGTTTATGTTTTTAGCTGTGAAACGGCTGTACTTGAATTATTCCTCTGATTTCTCGTTTTATTCCCTCCATCCAACCCTTCATTCTGGTTAATAACACAACTTTCAGCTGACATAAGCAATAAGAGACAGAATCTCACCCCTTTTGCCAAGTCATCTCCTTCAGATGTGGGCCGCAGCGACTGCAAGAAGCACAGCAGCTTATTACTGTGTGAACCTGGCATTACCGTGTGTGTGTGTGTGAGTCTGTGCGTGTGTGTGTGTGTGTGTGTGTGTGTGTTGTGTGTGTGTGTGTGTGTGTGTGTTTGCATGCATGCATACTTTAACATTTTGCACACGACTGAGCACATTAAGGTGACACAGCTCCACTAAGCTGATCCAGTAAAATTAGTGGATTAGAATCAGAGAAGTTAGTGGGAAAAACTAGACCTGCATTATTTTGGTTTGTAGGTTTTTATCTACGAAATCCAGGCAAAAACTTCTGCCACACACAAACACGGCTGCAGACGACGGAGCAGTCTTTTTGGGTTAGGCGTGAAAATACATGACAAGGACACGGTAAATTTTAAGAGCACAAGTTAGAGGAGCGGTAATGGAAATTAATAATGAAAACTTTTACTCTGATTCCCTCATGTTCATATTTTCCACTATCGTACAAGGCCAGTCTAGTCACTAACGGCTTTTTCCGCTGCAGGAAAATCCCTAAATTCACATGGCGAGAGGTTTCAAAAATGTTGTCTGAGGTTCCTTCTTTTATTTTTAACACATTCAGGGACCAAACAGTTAGCAGTTCAATCTTTCTATTCTGTTACCGTCGCTGTTTCTGATGTTCTGCATCAGAGCTGCCTGGTTTAAAACATTTCATGCACCTTGAATTTAGTCACATTTTGTCTCATTAAAACAACAAATATTAACGTATTTCACTGGGATTTCATATGACAGACCAGCACAGTGTAGTGTATTGAAAAGTAGCAGCAAAATGATGCATTGTTTTTACAATTTATCACAAATAAATACTGGAATACTGCTGCAAATATGTTGAAGTATGTTTCAAATTCAAAAATACCTTTTTGATCCCAAAAGGAAACCAAATGCTGCTGTAACTTCAGATTATTCAGAGTCTCTGTTGATGGTGATGGCTGTAGGCAGGAAACATCTCCTGTAGCAGTCTGTATTACAGGGAATCTAAAAAAGCCTCTGACTAAAGACACTCTCTTTTTCGGAGATAATCTCAAAATAAAGTCTGAGTCACATCTCAAAAATAAAATCTTTGCCTATTCTTTTTCCTCCAGCTCAATCAGATAGAATTTTAAGTTTCACATTCTAAAATTCGCTTTAAATTTAAGCTCAGTCTATTTTCCCATCAGCCCCCACCAGCTGATGGGATCCCCACAGCATGATGCTACCACAGTCTAACTCTCCTAAGAACAGCTGTAAACGGTGTAAGGAGAAGCATTGTTGTGAAGGCAGAGCGTGGGAAAGAGCAGGAGCTTCTTAAAGAGACAGAGGCCCAATTTCAAGGTGTCAAACTACAAAGTCAAATTTAATTTAAAGGGGCGGATTTTGTCTATACATCATGTTATAATGTGATTCCCTGTTCAAAAAACATACCTTGTGTTTTGCTTTGACTCTTTTATGTATGTTTGATAAATCTTTTAATCTCCATGGGAACCACTGGTTGGACCTAGCCCCGCCTCCAAGGCGCAGCTCCTCCTCAGCGCTACGGCTTCCAGTTCTCCAAGCTCCCGCCTCGCAGAGCAGCTCCTTCAGACTAGCTAGCAGCAATTAGCAAACTCTGTAGTAGCTCATTATCTGAGCCACTTCTCAGTGAAACCCTGGTAAAAACGTCATTAAAGGGTTAACAGAGAAGCCATGACTTCCTGGAGGTGGAGTTGTTTTAAAGAGACAGAGACCCAATTTCAAGGCGGTAAATTAAAAAATATATATTTTAACTCAATAGATATTTACAGGATTCCCATAGTAACTGAGGGTTACATAGTTACTTGATTGTGATATAAAATGGCAGTAGGTGCTATTAAGGCTATTTTAAAATCTAACCCTGTTTGAGGTTTCTCCATAACTTTATAGCTGCTTTTCATAAAACTGTTCACTAATACTCACTGAAGAATAGGAGTAAAACAACAAATAAAATGTACTCCATTTACTGACTAGGTCATTTTTCAGAGCAACTGGTTGAAATAGATTTTATTTAGGATGATAAGAGTTGACTGGTATATATGAAGGCAGTATAAAATGTTTGAATTTAAATAGTTTACTTTCATTTTGCAGCGACAAACTGTCATATAAAATCCCAGTAAGTACATGCTTGTGGCTTAAATGTGACAAAAAAGGAAAACTATGGAATACAAAGGGTATTATTACTTTCTTTTTTTTGTCAATTGGTTGTTTTGTTGTTTGTTTATATTACCAGAATCCTAACCCTCATTCTGCACAGAGCACAAATTTAGCTCCAGCTTTTCTAAAACATGTCAGATCAGGAAGGCTCCATGTTTTGTTTTGCTGCTTCCTGCAATGGACACAACTGCACAGAGGTTACCTTTAACTATCGGTTAGAGATGAAAAAAACAAGCTAACACGTAATTTAGTGTTCTGCTCTAATCACTGCGCCTCTGAATAAATGAATACATAAATGACTGTGCAGCTCCTTCTGTCTGTTGCACAGTTAGCTCATCGTTGATTAATAATTCAGGAAATAATTGTTCTGGATTTATGGCTGTGCTTTGTTTTTATTAAAGTGGCCATCTATCACCACATTGGGCCAAATGCAGTAGCTGCTAATCCACTATTGCTAATCCACGAGACTAAATGTTACTAATATCATTTTATCTAGATATTGTGAAATTGTTGCATAAATACTGATGAAAATATATTCTCACTGTGTGATTTAAATATATCTAAAAAACAAAAATATAAAAGGCATGTAACATATAGAAATAAGAATAGAGTTTTTAAAAATATATGGAGGTTCAATCCTGCCATATTTAAGATTAAATACAGAAATAAGTGACTCATTAGAAATAATTGCCAAAAAGTCCTGCAGAAATTAATAATTACTGAATAAATCTCTTTTTTCATTATTATTTTTGTTACATTTAATGGCACACTTATTTGTCAAGTTGTTTTTTTGGTACTATAATTATTTTAATTAGCCATTTATTTTTCATTCATTTTTAATAATAGCAGGATTGGCCCTTCATACATTAAAAAAAATGGTGTACAATGAATACAAGAAAAATGTTTACCTATCCACACCAGAAATGACACAAACTGTGAAGATTTGACAGAATTTCAAGTTCCACAAAATCGGCTTCATTTCTTCACTTTAAAACCTGTAAAACTATTTTTTAATATTCCAAAGGTTTTGAAATGTATTTATTACATTATTACTTTGATTTGTACATATGTTCAGATCAAAGTAATAATGCTGGTCAGAATCGGAGCACAAATTTTATTAATCAAAATTGTGTCAGAATTGTTACGTTTTAAAGTACAGCGTCTGTTACATTGACTAGGATCATAAGGAAGAGCTTTTAAACTCATCACAAGGTGCCGGTTTGCTAGATGCTCTTTCTCACTGGATGAATTGGCATATAAATATTTTTACTTTTTGAGCATCAGTCTTATTGCTGCTTTAGCATTAAGCCCTGATGTCTGAATTAAGCACTCCAAATGTTATGTCAACAGTTTTTGGCAACTTTTGGGTCTATTATTAGAAATATTGTGAGTTACAAGCCTGAACATACATAAAAAGGAAAAATAATTATTAAAATGATGATATATGCCCTTTGGATTTAACAAATGACACGTTTGTTAATCTATTTGATATATTCAGTCGCTGCTGTTCTACCATATTTCAACGGTTCGCAATGAGATCCCGGCCTCCGACTGTTGATTTCCCTCCCCCTTCCAAGTAACCGTTACATGGATGTTTAATATTCATAATCATATGTCACTTTGACATTTTCAAAAGGTTCCCAATCACCGTCTCTGATGGCATCCTGTACCGGCCATGCATAGCAATCTTCTCCTCTGTCATCAATAATTGTAGCCATCCTGTGAGAAATCACACAGCAGCTTGATGTGCTGAGCTGAATACAGACCTGGAGGATTACCTACATGCAGCTTTTCGGTGTAACCGTCTATGTTCGTCTCAGGTCCAGTAGCTTGACTTCAGGTTCACTGTATTTATTCCAACAAAAGAGGAAATCAAGTTGGTGGTTAACATCAGTCCAGCAGCTTCTGACCCTATACATAAAATATAATGACTAGCCCTAAAGAAATTACAAAACTATAGCTCACAGTGAGCAGTTAGCATTAGTTAGCAGTAGTTGTAAAACTAAACATAGATAAAATGCACAATATTAATAACAATACCAGTTAAAACCATATACGAAACATAGCAAAGTTACTCATAAAAGGCTGCATATGGTTGCATTTGTCTAAAATATATGTTAAAATGTATTACGTGTAAAGAAACCATAGATACAGTACATGTCAGCACTGTATCTATGGTTACTGTGTCTATGGTTGGTTACTGGTTGCTATGGTAACCACCAACCGCCAAGAGCAGCGCAACAGAACTTTGTACGCCAATAAATATCAGTTAAACAGCTTATTGATTAAACAAAACAGATTAAAAGAATAATAAATTCTGACAAACTTCACATTTATAATATTTTTAAGGTAAACCTTGTTACACATGCTAAAAAAAAAAAAAAGAAAAATCGTACTAAAACAAATCCTTCGTGATTTTGTTTCTGGATTCTCTTTCAAGTTAAAGTTATAAACAGATACTTGTATGAAAAAACACTCTAGTAAAGCGGTGTCAAACCCATTTTAATTTTGGGCCAAATGAAGACTATGAATACTCTTAAAGAGTAGGTTGTGCCAGAATGTGAATGGATAAAACCCATTCACAAGCTGTTAGAATATCAACGAATTCTTTAAATTAAATAATAATATTTAACATCTTTTCAGTCTGTCCAAAATGTCATTATTGTTTGTGGGACTAATTTGGGAATATTTGCTATATTCGAGTTTGACACATGTGCTCTAGTAAAAGTAAAAGTACAGGTTGAAGTTTTGAAATGTACCAAAACTAAGAGTGACTTTCAATAAGACTAAAACAGTAAAATCGTCCTAGTCATACAAAATACTAGCCATCTTTTTTTTTTTTTTACTTTTGCTCACAACATGCTCTGTTTGCATAGAAAAATAAATAAAAAAATTATCATTTTAGTTTTTCTTCAAACCAAATCCCCATCAGGATCATTTATTTTGCACGAAACACAGCGAATTTGTTACTAATTGTTAAATGATCCAACAACATGGAAGGATTTTTTAAAACAAGGCTACAGATGGTGAATGTTTTGCGTCTCTGAATGTGTTCCGGTTGTTTGTGATGTTACTCAGGTTAAAGCCTCCATTTTGTTTTTCTTCTTCTGCTTTGTTTGGTTGGATCCAACTGAATGGTGAATTATCAACACTTTTTGTGTGAGAGGTGGATTTTTTTTCTCTCATAATTAAAGTAGAAAGTGCAGATAGGGAGTAAAAGTAAAACTTAACTTACTCAAACTAAGGTACAGATACCTGAAAAAAAGTACTTTTTTTACTCTATAACTCTGTGTGTATGACAAAAAGACACCTTTGTCGCTTCCCAACATGCTTCTCTCATTTCTGGGATTCCTCAAACTCTTTATCAGAGATCCTGTCCTTCATTTTTTGGATCTTTTCTCCATGGCATCATCGCACTTGCATTTGCTTAGTACATTATGAGTAAAACCCACATATTCCAACTGGCCATACTTTTGAATATCTGCCTTTTTTTTCCCCCTTTTTTGTCAACCAAATATTTCTAAGCTGAAGCCTGAAGGGAAAAAAGCGTGTAAGATGGCGGTGATGCAAGCTTCTGCCTGGATTTCAGTGGGAGAAATGTCATCGTTTCCGACAGAAATGGAAATGGACCATCGCAGAAAGGGAGCACAGAGAGCTTACATGTTGTATATAAGTCTTACGATGATGTGAATATTCCGCTGTTAAAACAGATTTTATAAATGTCAAATATGGTAAATACAAAAACTATTAAAGTTTAGATTAAAAAAAAACAATCTGTCTCAAAGTCCAGACGTCACTTCAGTTTGTGGTGTCATTTTTTTACTACTCATTCATAAACCTGTGGAAATAAGCAATACATTAATTAATCTGAGATAAATTAAACCAAGACAAATAATTTCTGGTTGCATAATTATCGTTTCTCTCTCTTTTTACGAAAATTGGATGAGAAAAGTCTTCAGTCTGATGCTTTCTTGAAGGACAATTTTGTTCATAGTTAATTTTATTTGTTGTCTATGACGTTTTATCTGTTTAAAATGTTTTCCAGTTCCAGTATTAAATGTTCATTATAATTTAAAGTTTACTTATCTTTAAAATTTTGTTCTTGCATTTTTATCCCAGTACCAATACTAGAAAATGGTTCCAATAAAACAATATCATCGTTTATCGCAATAACTTCCCGGACAAGCTATTGAGTAAAACCTCTAAAATGTAAAATATGTTCCACAATCTGACCAGTTTTGTTTCAGTGCCATCCAAGTGAACAAAAATAAAATAAAAAACATATATATACATATATATAGATAGATAGTTTTACAGTGCCAGTAGACTTTGAGACTGCTTGCCCACGAGGGAGGAGAAAGTCCTGGGACTCAGCGTGAAATGAAGTACAAAATAATGACTTACAATTAAAACCTTGCTGCTCTGTAGTTATGTGGTTTTACAGCATGCCTAAGGGTAGTGCACATAGACCCTCGAAATAACTGAAGCTGTAATTAAGGTCGCAACATTTTTTCCCTGTTTTTAACCCAACCCAGACATCAGGAGAATGTCGGATCTGACAGAACCAGCCTGCTCAGGACAGGGGATTAGAAAAAATGTGACATTTTTATGTCAAATAAAACTGGAGATTCTCAGATGTTGTCCAGTTGCAGTTTTCATCTTTGCAACCAGCAGTCACCGACGGAGTGCAAACCTGGAGCAAGCGCGTACTTGTGCTGACACCTAAAGGACAAAATGAAATCTGTGGGTAGAATGCAAAAAATAAAAATAAATCTAAACACATACAGCTCTGGAAAAAATTAAGAGACGACATAAAATGATCGGTTTCTCTGATTTTACTTTTTATAGGTTTATGTTTGAGTAAAATGAACATTGTTCTTTTATTCTAAGAACTACTGACAACATGTCACTGATATTGCAAGCAAAGATTTAGTATTTACTGTATTTGCAGAAAAAGATAAATGGTCAAAATAACAAAAAAGATGCAGTGCTTTCAGACCTCAAATAATGCAAAGAAAACCATACTAATGTTTTAACTCAGGAAGAGTTCAGAAATCAGTATTTGGTGGAATAACCAGGAGGTTTTCAATGGGGTTCAGTGCAGTGCGCTCTTAATTATTTCCAGAGCAGCAATCCCCGGTTTGGATCCGGGTCACGGCACCAGATGTGACCCTACTGTGTTCGTCTCGGGTCCAGTAGGTCGACTTCACGACAGTCACATTCAGGCCTCATTCAGTATTTATTCTAACAAAAGAGGAAATCAAGTTGGTGGTTAACATCAATCCAGCAGCTTCTCAGTTACAAACAGCAACTGAAAAAAGGGGGAGGAGCTGTCAATTACCGGTTGCTACGGTAACCACCATTTAGCACGTTTAACGGTTAGCACGACTTGTTGACCAAACAAAATAAATTCAAAAAATAAATACATTTTGGCAAACTTCACATTTACAATATTGTTAAAACAAAACCCTATAACATATAAATATATAAAAACCTAATATTTCATCTTTATTTTCATGGTTTCTACAAAAATGTTAAAATAAATCATTTTCAGAAAAATATGCTGTTTTTACAGCTCTTACCATTTTTGAATTTTGACAAACACAGAGATAAATATTTAAAATTATTTATTTAGAAAAATTACAATGATTCACAGTTTATTGAGAATTACAGCACTCAGTTACACGTCATGTGCATTAACGAAAATGTATCGCTTTGGTTTAAAAAGTACCAATGTGTGTGAAAACAGTACAAACCAGTGAATGGGGTGCAAGGGGAAAACTTCAGCTTCTTGTGGAAATAAATGTGGAATGGACTCAACATTTTAAAATAACTTTATGACCACAAAAAAACGGTAAAATAAAACATAACTTGCTGTAAAAAGATCTTTAAAAATGGAGTGTACAAAGAATTTCATGAAAGCAGAAAATAGTTATTTCTGTGATGTGACAGATAAATAAATCATTAAAAATACATAAGGAGCCTTCGTTCAGCCACACAGGATAATTAATCCGACGCCTCACTTGATTCTAGACCAGCTGTGTCAAACTCATTTTCGATTTGGGCCAAATCAAGATTATAAATCCTCTTAAAGGGCCAATTGTGCCAGAATGTATTCACAAAACCCGTTCACAAACTGTTAAAATATCAATAAATTCTTAAAATTAAATCAAATGGAACATCTTTACAGTCCCTCCTGGATTTCACGATTGTTCTGTGATTTTTTCCAATAAAAATCAAAGTGTTTGTGGTACTAATTTGGAAATATTTGCCCATATTTATGATGGTAAATGTGACTTTTTATCACTCACTGTACAGATCACGGACTATAAACTGACATTAATTAAGACTGAGGCAGCTGTTTAGTACAAGTAAGAACGTTCTAGAATAAACTATCAATTAAATATTAGTGCAAAAAAAAAGTGTTGGGATTTGTTGATTATGCGTGAATTTCCACAATAATTTACAAGAAAATAGAGGGACTGATTGATATATTTTGGCAGTAAACAGATAAAAACTGTATTGGCTTGATTTATAAAATACTATTTAAGCACATTTAGTGTTTAATCTAGAATTTACAGGGCCACATAAACAGCTGTGGAGGGTCAGATTTGGCCCACGGGCCTCGAGTTTGACACTTGTGATCCGGACCTTTTATGCTGACAGAAAGGTAAGACAACAGCACATTTTAGTAACTTCGTATTGTAATCTCAACCTCATAATTTCACAGTGATTTCTCTGGAAGACTCTTCAGGAAAACATTCACACCACATTAGCAGATATATTCAAAAAATAAGCATAAAAATGAACTTAATGCTCTGTGTTCACACTGTGAATAAAACAAAAGGAAATGCGGCGGACCACCACGGCGGCTGTAGTGTCTCCAACATATATATTAAATCCAATTACAGTTAAATAAAAGGACTCGCCTCGGTTTTATGTATTTCAAAGCAAATGTGATGAAAAAGTGTCTACAAAATACATTAAAAGGGCCTGTCAGCGAAATTACAGTGTATTTACTCTGCCTCAAACAGAAGGTACGAGTCATGAACAGTACTGTGATATACACACCGCTGCACTTAAAGAAACAAAAAATTGTCTTTGAAATTTAAAATCCCGTCACCTAAAAGCTGCCTGTCCAGCTGTGTTATCTGTAATATTGCACATTTTAATGTACTAATAAATTACTGCTGTCCAGCACTACTACATCCATTACTGCTCAGAGACAGAAGAACCGTCCTACTGCATTTCACAACATCTGGAGTTCAAGCACACCATATTTAGCAAAAAAAAATAATAAAATCATCCAAAGCACTTTGGAACAGCTAAACCTTCTACAATTTCTGCTTCTGTTGACGTAGAAAAATATTTCTAATGTAATTAAAATATATCCCGACATCCAGACAGTAACAACGTCATTATTCGTAGGGCTCGTTTGTTTTGTACCATTAAAAAATGTTCAATAAGAAGCATTTCCAGTAAGTCAAGTTTCCATAAATCAAACCCAACAGATACTTTCCAGAGAGCTCCACCCGGCTTCGAGGCACACGTTACGTTCAGCCTGCAGATGGTCGGGTTCATGGCATGTCCAAGTTCGCAATAAAAACTCAACCGAGAACCCACTTCAGTCTCCCAGCTGTGGCAGGCGTTATAAACACACGGAAAGCTCCACTCTCCCAGCCATACGAGTTCAACAATACCAAAAACCACTTTATATATATATATATATATATATATATATATATATATATATAAAACAAGACAGCCAACATATGAAACGTCTTTGTCAAGGCACGTTATACAAACACACTTCTGTGAATACTCAAACCAGTTAAGTATCAAAAGTGCAAGAACTGGGGCGCACAAGCAGTGGTGCAATGTACCGTTGGAAATAAAATAAAACTTTCAATGTAAAGATACGGATTAAATCAGAGGGCGTCCTCAAAAAGCAAACCAGTCGCTGCTCATAAGTCAAACCCCTCTGAGAAGCAGCAATGAAATCTTTTAATTACAAACCGCTTATTGTTTCGGTTAATTGGTTTCCAAACCCAACATGCCTACTGCATTAGCTCACTCTATCCTAACGAAAAGCATTTCATTCATCAGAATGTGGCGCAAACAAGATGCACATTCCAAACAGCATTATTTCCCCTTGAACCTTTTAATGCTCTTTTTGATGCAACAACCACAAACTGGTGTACTTGAGGGATAAAGTAGAGAATAAGTACATGGTTTTTAAAATGTAAAAAAACGAAATCTGGTGCCAATAAAACCTTAAAAATTACAAAAATACTAAACACTAAAAGCGAAATACATTAAGGTGGAAGCATCATCCTGTGGGGACACTTTACAGTTAAACCAGGTAGAGGATACAAAATACTTAAAAATCAACTTTCTTTAGCTTTTTATCACGTCTTACTGTCATAGCATGATTCAGGTGAAGTGTCAGAAAGCGTTTCTTAAAAAGACAGAGACTTAATTTCAAGGTGTGACATTTCGTATGCTGCATTTTTAATAACTGAAGGTAACATAATTACTTGATGGTGTTATAAAAATGTGTTTGGAAAATACATATTACCGCCCCTTTAAAAGTGACTGAATGAATCTGGTAAAATGTAGAAGCATCATGCATAACCTTCATAGTTATACAGTACTCCATATAATATTCTACAAATCTAAATAAAACACATCAAAGTTTGTGGTTGCAATGTGAGAAAAATGCAAAAAAAAAAAGTTCAAGGGGTGCTAATACTTTAAAAAGACATGTTTGTTAGCTTTCTCAGCTAACCCAAGCTAATGTTCCCAAAAGGAAACTACCTCCTTCTAATTGTAACCAATTAACATAATTACTCCTAACTAGGCATGGGCCGGTCTTCTCACAGCATTTAAGTAATATTATTGCATTTCTTTAATTCCTACTGAGATAAAATATTATAGAGTTTGTTGTAAACTGCAATATTGAATGTAACATAAACATTGAATGAATAAATGTTGGGGTAATTTCCAAGTAACCTTGCCTCTTATGCCTTTTTGCTCCAGTAGTCAGTCTGAATACTTCACTCGGTCCCAAACACATTTCCATCGAATAAACATTGAAAAACGACATTGGATTGTGTCTAAACAATGTTAAAATATGGATAAATAGAGTGAAAATATGTCAACACAAACATATCTGCTGATACCTAAAGATGGGCAGCAAAGACTTAATTTAAGAATCTGTTTGGGCCAAATTTAGTTGAATAGTCTAAAAAAAAGTTCTACTTTTAACACGATTTTCAATTCAGTCCTAAAAGGTCAATGTACGTCCAATGTTTGGCGACTAAAGATGGTTGCCAACTGTATTCATGAGTAAGTGTGTTTGGTGGAGCTACTTTACTTTCCAAGCCTAAAATTGTTCTTGAAGGCTCGAGAGAAAAGCAGTGGCCTTCTTTCAGCCACCCTACTGGCAGTGTGCAGCAACTAGTTTTGCTAGATTTCAATGAAAGAACTGGGATGTGCAGCAGCTGGCCCATGCCTACCCCTGAGTATTCTCAGTCTTTGGTAGCGATTTCCACCTGAACGCTGAGGAGACGACACAAACTCCTCAAAGCTACCGAAAAGCCAGAGTCTCTGCTTTCTATGCCTCCTCTAGTGGTCAAAACTGCTTATTGCAATTTTTATATTTGTCAGCATAGCTAACACGTTTGGTTTTATTATGAACCTGTGTTGTGTCTGTTCATCAAAACTAGCTAAAAAAGACAAAGCTGACAAAACAGCCTTCAGGGAGAACCGTCGGGTTGGACTTAAAGCTGGTGGAAGACTTGTTGCTTTTTTCAACCGACTGGCGTCTTCAGGCCGTTTTACGAAAGTAAACCAGGTGAAACGCTTCAAGTACTGTTTCCTTGTTCTTGCTCGAAAAGCAGCATGGCGAGTTGCGATCGGGACCCGAGGCCCTCCAAGTTGCTCTGAATACAGCGGTGGTAGATGTCTTCGCTGAGTTTAGGGTTGCAGGACTGGTAGCGGTACTGCTGGTGCAGCGCTGGCTCAACAGCTCTGAATACGTGCAGACCGGAATACTTCACGAAAATGTCATAAATGTCCAGGCTTTCAAGGATGTCCTCGTTCTCCTGGACGTCCGCCACCATGCGGGATCGCGTCGCCATGTAGTCGGAGTTGTAAAAGCACGCCTCGTCGAATGACCTGCGGTCAAAATGTCCGGCGTCCTTCACCAGGTCCACTGTGGCTGGGGGCAGCTGGTTGTGGTAGGAAACATCGGGGTTGTACTCCTGGAAGTGGATGGGGAAGAAGACCTGCCAGTTGTTTATGGAGTTCATGCGGCAGCGGTTGAGAAACTCGGCGTTGATGTTCGTGTTGACGTGCGCCAGGAAGAACAAAGTGTCCACCGGGTGCTTTTTGGAGATGATGTCCATGAACTTAATCTGGGACGGTATCTCCGTCTTGACGCTGATCCAGGGGATTTTCACCGTGGGGTATTTTCGCTCGTAAACATTTATCTGACTCTTCACGTCGATAAATATGTCGTTGTGGTTCACGTGTTGAGCCTCCTCTGGGTCGTAAATGAACAGGAACGTGAGGATGGCGTTTTCGCTCGTCTCAAAGGCGTTGGAGGCAAAGACTTCCAGGAAATGGTTGACGTAGCTGCGGTCTTCTGCAGTCAGAGGTATAATGATGTGGACCCTGGTGGCTTCGGTGACGTAGGGCATGGGAATGATCTCTATGAGGCTCAGGGGTCGCACCAGGTGGACTCTCTTGGTGATGGAGCGGCTGTGACCCTTCTGATTGACCACCTCCAGCTGGAGGTCTAGGGTGTACTCCATGCCCCTGGTGGGGTCGAAGCGTCTGTATCCGTTAATCAGCCGCTGCTTCTTCAGATGTAAAGTGGGCATGTACTTTTTGTTCAGCTCCTCTACGGCTGTGTCTATGACCTCGGCCACATCCAGTTTATCAATACCCCGCAGCTCACACTTAGGAGCGCCGTCGATGCACAAGTAAATCTCCTCCTCTGTGAAGTACTCCCATTTCAGAACTTCAAACCGAGACTTAGGCTCAAAAGGCGGATTGACCCCAACTGGCCACTGGGCGCTTCGGTTGCCTTCAAAAGCGAGAACGCTGACATTTTTTATCTCCGCCTGCAGACACACAACAAGAGGTATTTTAATGCCATTGAAAACTTTGTCGATTTTAATTAGGACTGAAACGATTAATCGATTACTGAAATAATCGCCATCTAATTTAGAAATTGATTAATTGCTAACTAAAGTACAAAGACTCAAAGATGTGCAATTTCTGAAAAAACAATGAAGCCAAAACTGTACAAAATGTCACTGCTTTACCTTCTTAGAGTCTGCTGTAAGGAGGTAAATTATAGAAAGTTGAGTGGAAAGAAAAAATAAAATAAAAATCTGTTCAATGAAGATGTTTGCAGGTTTTAGTTACATTTAAAATGTTAAATTTCTCATAAGTTGAGTTGCAAATTAAGGATTATCAAACATACCAAACCAAACATAATGTTTTGGGTTTTTCCTGTCAGATTAAACTGAAGATTAGGTTTAATTTGGAAATCTAAAGATGAACATTGCATCACAGTGTTCGATATGAGCACAAAACTATTAAATGGAGCATCGCTTAAGAAAAGTTAACACATCAAAAAATAAAAAACACCTCAGACCTTTTCATCAGGTTCACATTTCTGTATTAATACTTTTTTACTTTTTTACTTGTAATTTTTTTGAGAAACTAAATTTTGGGCTGACGTTAGTGAAAATTAGGGCTGCATCTAGCAACTACTTCTAGTAATTGATTAATTTATCAATTATTCTGATGACCAATTGATTAAAAAATGGCACAGTCCACAGATTTTTAACTTAACCACGTTTTTTAAATAAAGCATTAGAAATATGTTAAAAGATGCAAAAAAGTAATAGACATTTTATTGCATGAAATGAAATATTACAGCATCTCCTCAGTAAATCTGAACAGCTGAAACTAACACGATGCTCGAGAAGTTTTAACTACAACAAATTTATAGAAAGATGTTTTAGATTAAATCCAAATGTATATATTTCTTTGTACAATGTTAGCTTAATTACTGATCTGAATGTTTTTTTAGTTTGTATACTACAATTAAGAAATGAGTTGACGATTATTTGAATTAATCACGATTAATCATTTCAGCCCTAGTCATAGTAATAAAAAATAAACACTTGAAAAGCATCAATCTGAATGCAGTGAATCAGATTCATGTCTGAACTACATAAATGATCTTTTTGCTGACATTCTAGTCAGATCTTCTGTTTTCATGGTTTTGCGGGGGGAATAATGATAAGACGAGATTGAATTTCCGACGGACTCGCAGGTGATTTGTGACTCTCGGCAATCTGCTTACCTGCAGCTTAGCGATCTCATTGTAAGTCTTCTGCAGCTCAATCTCGGAGAAGTATCGGTGCAGGCGGTACATTTGTTCGGGGTCAGACACGGGATGAACGGTCAGGGCTCTCTTGAACTTCTCGTTCTGCTCTTTATTTGGGTCCGAGTTTTTTCCAAGCTCGTAATGGTGATACTCGAGTCCCTACAAAGAAGACAAACAAAGACCGCTCTTCATGAGACGTGACGGCGTGACAGAAATACGCCGAATGCCGTTCCAGGCCTGGTTGTTACGGAGCGCTACTTCCTTTCAAACATTTCGTGCCAACTAGACAGCGTGTCAGGCTCATCTCCACGGGAAAGTTTGCTCAGTGAGCTTCACAGTGATGCTAAAAAAAAAAAACAGACTTTCACCGCGGGGTTGGAAACTGTGTTTGCTCTTTGACAAATTCACAGGAACTTCGAAATAAAACAAAAGATGTGGCTGAGGACATAATCAGCTGAAAAAAAAAACCCCTGAAAAGAATCTGATGAAGCCATTAAGAGAAGAAAGAACGGAGGAAGTGCTTAGCTAAGCAGCGAGGCCGCTCTATTACCAGTGTTTGCCAACAGCTTACCGCCTGTAGCCCAACACTTAGTGAAGCATTGTCCGTGCCTAATTGGCATCAGCGTTTCCTTTGTACAGGAAAAAAAAAAAGATGTCTGGCTCTGTGTTCAAGCTGTTTTCTTAACTATTACAGGCCTGTTAACTTCCCCCTGCCTGCCTGCCTGCCTGCCTGTCTGCGTTATCTAAAGGGCTAAGTTGAGCGCTGCTGGCTCGGGGCTCTTCTGATAGCCAAGTTACTCCCTCTCAATTGTGCAACAAGATGACTTGCAGCTCTGGCCAGGAGCCAAGCAGGAAAAATGGGAGTAAAAAGCATTTACATATCAACTGGGAGAGTACAAAAAAACCCAAATTCACTTATGTTACAACATGCTCTGGGAAAAAACTGCTTTTTTATTCCTAAATGTTTAAGATCATCAAACAGAACCAAATACCTCCAGGCATTTGGAATATCTTCCAATTACTGTATTTTCATCACTATAAGGCGCACCGCATTATAAGGCGCACCTTCAATGAATGGCCTATTTTAAAACGTTTTTCATATATAAGGCGCACCGCATTATAAGGCGCATAGAATAGACGCCACAGTTACGTTGCCACCCGTCTGGTATTGAACGGGACATGATTTGTTCCGTTCACTACAAATATGGATGTCTAATAATAAAAATTGGTCCCTAGTCCTTTATATAGCATCTGCACTAGTCATTGTTTCACTCACGGTTTTGCGATATTGTGCCCAACTGCTTTCTGGTTAGCACAGACCAACCGACACGCTGCCGCCGCAGCCTCTGTCTCTCTTCCACCGACCCCCACGGCTTTAAATGTGTAGCTGCTGGTCCCTTGGTAACTCTAGCCGAAGCTCCCCGGATAAATGTCTAAAGCCACTTTGTTGACATAAAGAATGTCAACAAAACAGTCCGATTCCGGTCGCCAGGAGAACCTGGAGAGCGACTAGAATGGGGCGTCTGGACGATGGTCACCCGTCTCCGTTCGCGCACAGCATGTTGGTGGAGAACGTGATGCTAGATGATCTGCAGACGACCTGATTATTAGGTAGGTAGGTAGATACATAGACATGTCTATGGGTAGATAGGTCAGTCAAACTTTATTAACAAACCAGTTTTTTGACAACTATCCCAGCATGCACTGCGCGCTTCTTCTACGGGTGAAAATGAAGTCGGCAGCTGCTTACCGTAGTTGCTAGACCTGTTGTGGCTCAATGTTGGTCCATATATAAGGCGCCCCGGGTTATAAGGCGCAATGTCGGCTTTTGAGGAAATTTAAGGTTTTTAGGTGCGCCTTATAGTGCGGAAAATACAGTAGTCTTCTCTGCAGATTTTTTTAGAATTCCTTAATACTGAAGGGTTTTCACAACATATCCATCTGATTTAGGTACAGACTTTGACTAGACCGCTCCAAAACTATACATTTTAAATTTTTGAGCCATTCAGAGGTAGATCTGTGGTTTACGTTTAGATTACTGCCTTTCTGGTCTTTAAGGCTATGAACTGAAGGACATTAGGGCTGCAACCAACTATGATCATAGTAATCAATTATTCTGATGATTACTCGATTAGTCCGATAAAAAAATGGGCACATTCTGCAAATTTATCATTTACTTAAACATTTTTACACATTTAAAATAAATTAAATAAATTAAAAAATGAAACTTTTTTTAAGCGTTGCACTGCACTGTATTTGTTTGTAAATAAAACATTAAAACAAAAAGAACTGAAGCAAACTGTGCAGAAAGACAAACAAAAAAACCTCCCTGCAGAGCCTGGGACAAAGCCTGTTTGACCTTAAATGCTAATGACATTATAGGAGCAGAGCATGTTGACCCACAGGGGATTTTCACACCATTGAACCCAGGCTAACCTCTCAGCTGTGTCCCCTGTGCCTGTTTACCTGCCCCGTAATGCCCCGGGTGCAGCGGGGAGTTAAAGGGCATGAGGCCTCTCCTCTTCTCCTCTGTAATATGAATACCATCTCTTCGCTGGCGCCGTAATTACAGATCTATAGAGCTGTCTGTCAGTGCTAGTAATGCAAAGTAATGATTTCTGCAGGGACGGTTATGTTTTCCTTGTGAGGAGCAGAAGCCCCCCCCTCGGCCCCCTGCAGCCAGCTGTTCCAGATGACTCTTCTTTGTTTTTACAGCTCAACATTCGTTTAAACTACAGACTGCTTCCTTTCATCTGCTCTCATGTATAGAAAACAACAACATCTTTTTATACCTTCATGTTCGTTTTGCAAGCCAGGAATTTGCAAACTTTCCCCCGAAGAGCATTAACCTCTGGCCAGGACCGTTTTCAAACCGGGGTATGAAGAAACAAACATTAAGAAGGTTTTTCACCATTCCATAATTATTATATTCATTTAGCATAAATGCTAACCTCATACCATCTGATTTTAGACGTAGCAGAAAATTTTGCATTCGTTACCAGATAATTAAATTTGTCAACACAATTCCCTCTTTGTTATATTTTATATTAATCACAATTTATTCCCACAGAGGGGCTGCTGGAGGCTTCATTTTGGTCTTTTTCTTGATAGAAATTTTAGTTTAATAAGCTTTATGCATATTTTCTATTATAATACATGTTACATGGCTTTCATGCTGTTTTTCACTGCCTTTGTTTCTTTTCTTTTTCCAGGATAATTTTCAATGACTTCTTGTCAAATCAAGATACTTGAATAAGAAGTTCATATGCTTGTAAAATTTGCCTGTTTCTACAATTAAGTTCAATTTTTTGCTTGCTATGCTGGCTTGAGGAGAAAAGCAGCTTGATGAATTTAAATTTCATTTCAGAATTTACATTTAAAATCAATCACTTTAACTTTTTACAATTTTTTTAAGTTATCAAAAAACAGAAAACCAAAATTATGTTGAAGAAATTTATGGGATCTAACTTTTTTTTTTTGCATGTTTTTTCTCATTTTCTCTCCAACTTTCTGAGGCCCCCCACAGCGCCCTCTGGTGGCCCCCACTTTGAAAAGAGAAAAGGAGCGAGTTTAAGTCAACTTGCCTCATATTCACTGACACAGTTGGTGCTGGTGTAATCGATGATGCATCTTCCAAGCCACTCATCTGGCCTGGAGCTCAGGATGTCGTTCCTGCAGTTTTCCAGGAAGGGTTGAAGCCGCAGGAGCAAGCTGCGCGACAGCAGGTACCCAAACCCCCCGTAGCAGTACTTCCCTTCCATCTCCCCTCCGATGAACTCTTCCGGACTGCCCATGTACAGCTCTCGATCCACGCTCAGGTGCTCCACCAGCTCTCTGATCCGGTCGGCTTCGGTGTAGGCGTCGTCTTGGACGAAGTAGAACCAGTCGTACTCGTTGACGTAGTGGTCTAAGACGTACCTGATGGTCTGAAACATGTTCCAGATCAGCCTCTCGTCTCCGTGGGACACCACAAACATGCCGTGGGGGACTTTGCGGTTGCGGGAACCGGTGAAGAAGACCACCATGTCCAGGTGGTGGCTGATGGTGCGGTTCACCGCCACGCCGAGGGTGTTGATGGTGTTTTTGGAGGTCAGGACGCCAACGAACAGGCGCTCCCGCATGCCAAGCTCCGTGCTTATGTACTTAGCCCTGAGAAACAAGGACGACTGCATCAATACAGCGGTTTGATCAATCAGTCAATCAAATTTTATTTGTATAGCACATTTTAGCAGCAAGGCATTTCAAAGTGCTTTACACAATTAAAAATAAAAAATGAAAATGAAAACAAAAATAGACAGATTTTGAAAATGATTAGAAAAAGATAGAAACATTATTAAAAGTAAAAAGTAAAAGTAAAAACATTTTAAAACATCTCAAACCTCGACATCATACATGGATTCTCAAACCCAAGAGTTTTAGAGAACTTTACAGAGTTTTAGTAGGACGCTGCCTAACAAGGATTCAAACCTCTAGAGTTTTAGCAGGTCGCTGCCTATCAAGGATTCAAACCTCTAGAGTTTTAGCAGGTCGCTGCCTATCAAGGATTCAAACCTCTAGAGTTTTAGTAGGACGCTGCCTATCAAGGATTCAAACCTCTAGAGTTTTAGTAGGACGCTGCCTATCAAGGATTCAAACCTCTAGAGTTTTAGCAGGTCGCTGCCTATCAAGGATTCAAACCTCTAGAGTTTTAGTAGGACGCTGCCTATCAAGGTACTCAAACCTCTAGAGTTTTAGTAGGTCACTGCCTATCAAGGATTCAAACCTCTAGAGTTTTAGCAGGTCGCTGCCTATCAAGGATTCAAACCTCTAGAGTTTTAGTAGGACGCTGCCTATCAAGGGTACTCAAACCTCTAGTTTAGTAGGTCACTGCTATCAAGGATTCAACCTCTAGAGTTTTAGCAGTCGCTGCCTATCAAGGATTCAAACCTCTAGAGTTTTAGTAGGACGCTGCCTATCAAGGGTACTCAAACCTCTAGAGTTTTAGTAGGACGCTGCCTATCAAGGATTCAAACCTCTAGAGTTTTAGTAGGACGCTGCCTATCAAGGTACTCAAACCTCTAGAGTTTTAGTAGGTCGCTGCCTATCAAGGATTCAAACCTCTAGAGTTTTAGCAGGTCGCTGCCTATCAAGGATTCAAACCTCTAGAGTTTTAGTAGGTCGCTGCCTATCAAGGATTCAAACCTCTAGAGTTTTAGTAGGACGCTGCCTATCAAGGATTCAAACCTCTAGAGTTTTAGTAGGACGCTGCCTATCAAGGATTCAAACCTCTAGAGTTTTAGTAGGACGCTGCCTATCAAGGATTCAAACCTCTAGAGTTTTAGTAGGACGCTGCCTATCAAGGATTCAAACCTCTAGAGTTTTAGCAGGTCGCTGCCTATCAAGGATTCAAACCTCTAGAGTTTTAGTAGGACGCTGCCTATCAAGGATTCAAACCTCTAGAGTTTTAGTAGGACGCTGCCTATCAAGGTACTCAAACCTCTAGAGTTTTAGTAGGACGCTGCCTATCAAGGATACTCAAACCTCTAGAGTTTTAGTAGGTCGCTGCCTATCAAGGATTCAAACCTCTAGAGTTTTAGTAGGTCGCTGCCTATCAAGGATTCAAACCTCTAGAGTTTTAGTAGGACGCTGCCTATCAAGGATTCAAACCTCTAGAGTTTTAGTAGGTCGCTGCCTATCAAGGATTCAAACCTCTAGAGTTTTAGTAGGACGCTGCCTATCAAGGATTCAAACCTCTAGAGTTTTAGTAGGACGCTGCCTATCAAGGATTCAAACCTCTAGAGTTTTAGTAGGACGCTGCCTATCAAGGATTCAAACCTCTAGAGTTTTAGCAGGTCGCTGCCTATCAAGGATTCAAACCTCTAGAGTTTTAGTAGGACGCTGCCTATCAAGGATTCAAACCTCTAGAGTTTTAGTAGGACGCTGCCTATCAAGGGTACTCAAACCTCTAGAGTTTTAGTAGGACGCTGCCTATCAAGGGTACTCAAACCTCTAGAGTTTTAGTAGGTCGCTGCCTATCAAGGATTCAAACCTCTAGAGTTTTAGTAGGTCGCTGCCTATCAAGGATTCAAACCTCTAGAGTTTTAGTAGGACGCTGCCTATCAAGGATTCAAACCTCTAGAGTTTTAGTAGGTCGCTGCCTATCAAGGATTCAAACCTCTAGAGTTTTAGTAGGACGCTGCCTATCAAGGATTCAAACCTCTAGAGTTTTAGTAGGACGCTGCCTATCAAGGATTCAAACCTCTAGAGTTTTAGTAGGACGCTGCCTATCAAGGATTCAAACCTCTAGAGTTTTAGCAGGTCGCTCCCTATCTAGAGTTTTAGTAGGACGCAGAGCGACATCATACAAGGATTCTCAAACCTCAGAGTTTTTGTATCTTACAAGGATTCAAGGCCTTTTAAAGTGCTTTACATAATTTAAAATTAAAAGAAAAACAGAAAGAGACAGAGATTAATTAATTAAAATAAAAATAAAAACATTCAGCTTATCCATAAGCAACTCTAAACAGCATGGTTTTAATTTTAGATTTAAAGGCACTCAGTGTTTCAGCTGTTTTTCAGTTTTCTGGAAGTTTGTTCCAGATTCGTGGTGCAAAGAAGCTGAATCTGCTTCTCTTCGTTTGGTTCTGGTTCTGGGGATGCAGAGCAGAACCAGAACCAGAAGATCTGAGGGGTCTAGACGGTTGGTACGGCACTAGCAGATCTTTAAGGTATTGTGGTGCTAAACCATTAAGTGATTTATAAACTAACAACAGTATTTTAAAGTCTATTTTAAAATACTTTTAAAATTTTATTTTAAAATAAAATTGATAGTTTGTTTGATTTTTTTTTTACATTTATTCAGGGAGTCATCACAATACTTCAAAACATTTTAAACAACTTGACTAAAAATGTTCAGCCAGAAGGTAGCGCTGGACGATAAAAAAATACACCACAATATAAACATTTCATATAGATCAGTGGCTCTTAACCTGGGTTCGGTCAAACCCCAGGGGTTCGGCGGAGCCTCTGCCGTCTAGCTAAAGACACACTTGTGTAAAGTTGTGATGACGCCGCTTTGCCATCACTTGCTGCAGAGGATCACGTTACATTGCTTAGCCAATCAGTGCTGCGGAGGAGATCTGATTCAAATCAGCATGGATTTGAACTTGTGTCTTTAATTATTTCAGCAAAGCTCACAGTTTTTACCAAATTCTATAGTCTAAATCTGCTCCTTAGTCGCATCTCTTCGGGGTTGGTACTGCCTCTAGTGGCGTGGGGGTGGTAACACAGCTAATATAATTACGTTACTAAATCAGAATATCGCACAGTATTTTGTGTGTCGGTGGGGGGGGGTGAGTGAGGAAGAAATACGAAGGGTTCGGTGAATGCGCATATGCAACTGGTGGGTTCGGTACCTCAAAAAAGGTTAAGAACCACTGATATAGATAATTATTGATCAGTATTTTGTTTTAAATATATGAAATACTGACAAAAAGGTGATACCTTTCCTCTTTATCCACAGTTTTCACTCCACGTCAGTGTGGTTTATATTTAAAAAGCTACAAGAAAAAGTGGCAAAACCTTTAACTGCTGCAGTTACTCAAGTTGTTGCTAGGTAACCAGAGACTGAGTGAGTTGCTAGGTAACCAAAGAGGGAGTGAGTTAGTTCATTTCACCAAAGGTTTAGCGGTTAAACGTCTTTCCTTCGCCTACATCCCCCAGAATGCTGTGCAGTTCTGAATCAGAGTTCAGAGAATATTTTATACATTGAATATTCTATCAGACATATTGATATACAGTAGATCATGTTTCTATCGCGACATATGTTGTTACTGATTTATTGTCAAGCCTTAGCAGAAGCACAAGGCTTATATTTATACCTGACCTATAGATCAAAATAAACTAAACTTCATAAATAATTACAATAAAAAAAACAAAACATGTCACTTCTTGTAAGTAAAAACAATAAGCAGAAAAAGAAAAGGAAAGAAAGTCATACAAAACTAAAACAGAAAGTAAGGGCATTAAGATAATAAAAGAGAGAGAGAGGAGTAAAGAAAATGTGGATTTATTTGCAAACTTTTCTAAAATTATGCCAATAAATAAACATTGTACCTAACATTATCAAAAAGTGAGATCATAAATATGTTGCATTATTTTAGCAACAATGGGATTAATTGTTGCTTTCTGGTTGTGGCACAGTTGGTAGAGCTGTTGCCTTGCAGCAAGAAGGTTCTGGGTTCGATTCCCAGCCCCGGTCTTTCTGCATGGAGTTTACATGTTCACCCTGTGCATGGTGGGTTTTCTCCAGATACTCCGGTTTCCTCCCACAGTCCAAAAACAGGACTGTCAGGTTCTGACATGCCTCTCTAAATTGTCCCTGTGTGTGAGTGTGTGTGTGTGGTTGTTTGTCCTGTGTGTCTCTGTGTGACTGTGTGTGTCTCTAAAATACAACATGCAGGTAACATGACAGCTAGCTGCATGAACTCTTACATTCAGTTTATTAAAACCAGATAAGCGGGTCGAGTGATTTCACAAGCTTCTGTGAAGCCCTTGACATGTCAATCGCTGTGACACACATGGAAACACTATCAAAGGAAATTACTGCTTCTTTAGAAATTTAAACGGGTAAGAACTTGCAAAACGATTCATCATAACCAGCAGCGCAGCCAAACTTTATTTCCTTTTTATAACCCACATGGCATCTTTGAGGACCCAGTTTAGAGACATGCCCATTTCATGATTCATCTAATAATAGAGCAACATTATCTGCAAATAATAGCATTTAGAAGAGTTCACAACTTAAAAGGAAAACCGGTCTACTTCTACTGGTTGCATATATATATATCGACCAGCAGTAGGGAACATTAGTTATTCTGGTTTGATCAGGGGCCACAGTTTATCATATTACAGTTGGAATAATATGTGCAAAATGAGCCTTTTATAGTCGTTTTTCTCCATAATTCACAGTTTAAAAAAACTAAACTAATCTAAGTAGCTGAACATAAAAGGGTTTTCAAGATAGCAATGTTCAGGCATGAAGGGCCGCCATTAGATGCCACTACCTATTATTCGAAAAATAATCGGCCTATAAATTAAAGGAATTACAAAGTTACATCTTTAATTTTAGCAAAACCTTCTCCTAAACCTAAAAACTATTTCAAGGGACTGAAATAAAATTCAGCCACTTTTGGGAGTGAGGGTTAACATTCAAACAAGGTCTCTATCCACAGGTTCTTGGAAATGTTTGCTTGCTTATGCAGAAAATGTAAGTTAGACATCCTTCAGTGTGTGGGCATACAGTGGCACCTTGTCAGCTTCAGTCCTCATGCCTGGATAGTATTAATAAGTATCTACAAATGTCTGACGGTTTGCTTCATATTTAAATTAGATTTAGGACAGATAACATAACTTGTCTTTAAATAGTTACTACTAGTGGAGGAGGCGAGCAGAAGGAACCTGGTGGTGTGGAAGTGGCCAGTATAATTTAGGAACCGTTTTCAAACACATTTGACACTAGCTGATAAGATAATTGATACCAAAATAAAAAGGTTGCACTCTTTATCTTGAGAATTCAGCTAGAGGGTTATTCTTTGCAGAAGGATTCAAACAGAAACAACACATTTGTCTGCTTAAAAGTTGAAAATATATTGCTGAAGCTTTGACAAAACTGTGTTTGACGTGAAGACCAGCAGATTTTTTTAAAAATCAACTAGAAACATGTTGATTTATTATCCTGCTGTTAATTTATTTAACTTTTATAATTGAACTCTGTTGTTTTGTCAAAAAAAGAATGCAAGCTGATTATTCTTCTCTTGTGTGAGAATATTTTGAGCTTCTTCTACTTTAAAATATCAGATTCTAACAATCACCACTATGAAACAAAATAAATGACCTGATATTTATTCCAACAACGAAAACAGCAGATCAGATATCATTTGTTGAGCAACTCCTGGCAGCATCACTGTTTTTGAAGTAGCATTTTTTTTTCCTTTGTTGGATCACAACCTCTAAAATTTTAATGCTTTTACATCTTTTATAACATTGTATCACTCTTGTTTTTACCCCAAACCCAAAACTACATGAATTAAAGTTGTTTTGTTTCAGTAGTTAAGGATATTCAACACACCCTCAAAACAACTTTTTTCACAAAAAATAAGAAAAGATCAGAATCCAGTTTGTGGTGAATTTTTTAACTTGCAGGCACAGAAAATATCTCCTCCTATTTTGTCTTTCTAAAATATAAAAAAATGACTTCACTAACACCGCTGTTTAAAGTGGTTAACAATAAAAACTTATTATGAATATTTGTTGTGTGTGGTGAGACCAAGTTAATAATGGCCATTTTAATCCCACTTTTTATGGAAATAAAGTTAAAAATCATGTGTTTTGGCACTGGCCCCCATATGGCCACCTCTTCTAAAACTTTCTAGGGTCGCCCCTGGTTATTTCTAGCCTGTTGTTACCTTAATACTCCTTTAATCAAGTTAATAATGGCCATTTTAATCCTACTTTTTATGGAAATAAAGTTAAAAATTGTGTGTTTTGGCACTGGCCCCCATATGGCCACCTCTTCTAAAACTTTCTAGGGTCGCCCCTGGTTATTTCTAGCCTGTTGTTACCTTAATACTCCTTTAATCAAGTTAATAATGGCCATTTTAATCCCACCTTTTATGGAAATAAAGTTAAAAGTCATGTGTTTTGGTACTGGCCCCCATATGGCCACCTCTTCTAAAACTTTCTAGGGTCGCCCCTGGTTATTTCTAGCCTGTTGTTACCTTAATACTCCTTTAATCAAGTTAATAATGGCCATTTTAATCCCACCTTTTATGGAAATAAAGTTAAAAGTCATGTGTTTTGGTACTGGCCCCCATATGGCCACCTCTTCTAAAACTTTCTAGGGTCGCCCCTGGTTATTTCTAGCCTGTTGTTACCTTAATACTCCTATAATTACAGGCCAGACTGTGACACCTGTACATCTGCACCATGTGGGGTCTGACATGACTTATCATCAACTAGTCCTTGTATTAATACAGCCCCTGTAAAATCACTTGAAGCGCGTCTGAACATCCAGAATGACCCAGAACTGACCTGAAAACTTTCTTTGGAGCACTCGGCTGGACTTGTTTGTATGGGACTATTCTTGGCTCGAAATCCTCTTCGGACTCCACATCGCTGCCCGTGGAAATGGAGCTGGGCTTTCGGGCTCCTTTGAGGAGTCCATCCTGCCCGGAAGCCACATCCTCGCCCTCCTTCCCCTCCAGCGGACACGCTTCTTCCGTCCAGCTCACGCTCAACAAACTCAACGTGAAGCCCAATGAAATGCCGATTACCACCGGGCCGAGCGACCGCAGGACAGAAATAAACACTGAAAATCTCATTTTAAACGTCGGCTCTCCCTCCGCTGCTGCCTGCTTAGTCCCGCTTCGGTCGCTTCCAGAGGCCGCTCTGTGGCTCGGTAGTTCATCAAGTCTGAGGAGACTCCGCCGTATCAAAGTGAGGTTTTTTTTTTTTTTTTTTTTTAGAAAAGATGCGGCTTCTTCCTTAAATTGTACGCAGGACTGTTACGTGTCAGTGTCTGGTACCCGGCTCCTCCTCCCCGGCTTGGCGTAGGCATCACGAGGCGGGGCTGCGCCGGGCGGAGGGATATGACGGTGACGAGCCGGCGGAACACAGGTAACGGTCAGGGAAATGAGGAGACGTCGCGCGCTGGCAGTTGGATCCATAGACATAATATAAGACTAGACCCGCTTTGGCATGTATATAAACATATATATATATATATATATATATATATATAAAAATTCCCTTCTCACCCTCTGCAGGTGGTCTCTCTCTCTTTCATCCTCTACCAGAGGCCTGGGAGCTTCAGGTTCTCCTCCAGTATCTTGGCTGTGCCTAGTACTGCACATTTCTGGACTGAGATGTCTGATGTTGTTCCTGGGATCTGTTTTAGCCGCTGCTCCAGTTTGGGGGTTTCTGCCCCGAGGGCCCCGATGACCACAGGCACCACTGTGGTCTTCACCTTCCAGTTCTTTTCCAGTTCCTCCCTGAGGCCCTGGTATTTCTCCAGTTTCTCATGCTCCTTTTTCCTGATGTTGTAGTCACTTGGTATAGCTACATCCACCACAACGGCTTTCCTCTGTTCTTTATCCACCACCACAATGTCCGGTTTGTTTCGCCGTCACCATCTTGTCTGTCTGGATCTGGAAGTCCCACAGGATCTTAGCTCGGTCATTCTCCACCACCTTTGGGGGTGTTTCCCACTTCGATCTCGGGCTTCCAGTCCATATTCTGCACAGATGTTCCTGTACACTATGCCCGCCACCTGGTTATGTCGTTCCATGTACGCTTTCCCTGCCAGCATCTTGCACCCTGCTGTTATGTGCTGGACTGTCTCAGGGGCCTCCTTGCATATTATATATATATATAATATATATATAATTATATATATATATATATATAATATATATATATATATATAATATATATATATATATATATAACACCAGAGCAATAGAGGCTCAGATCTACCACACCAGACAAGACCCAAGGTGTAGGTTGTGCATGAGGCCCCTGAGACAGTCCAGCACATAACAGCAGGGTGCAAGATGCTGGCAGGGAAAGCGTACATGGAACGACATAACCAGGTGGCGGGCATAGTGTACAGGAACATCTGTGCAGAATATGGACTGGAAGCCCCGAGATCGAAGTGGGAAACACCCCCAAAGGTGGTGGAGAATGACCGAGCTAAGATCCTGTGGGACTTCCAGATCCAGACAGACAAGATGGTGATGGAGAACCAACCGGACATTGTGGTGGTGGATAAAGAACAGAGGAAAGCCGTTGTGGTGGATGTAGCTATACCAAGTCACTACAACATCAGGAAAAAGGAGCATGAGAAACTGGAGAAATACCAGGGCCTCAGGGAGGAACTGGAAAAGAACTGGAAGGTGAAGACCACAGTGGTGCCTGTGGTCATCGGGGCCCTCGGGGCAGAAACCCCCAAACTGGAGCAGCGGCTAAAACAGATCCCAGGAACAACATCAGACATCTCAGTCCAGAATGTGCAGTACTAGGCACAGCCAAGATACTGGAGGAGAACCTGAAGCTCCCAGGCCTCTGGTAGAGGTCAGAGGTCAGAGGATGAGAGAGCTCCTTCAATCAGGGCTCCTCTGCTGCTCTGATTGGCTAGCAATGTAACGTGATCCTCTGATTGGCTAAGCAAGTAACGTGATCTCTGATTGGCTAAGCAATGTAACGTGATCCTCTGATTGGCTAAGCAATGTAACGTGATCCTCTGATTGCTAAGCAATGTAAGTGATCCCTGGCAGTGATGCAAAGCTGGGCGTCATCACGACTTTACACAAGTGAGTCTTTACCTCCGCGGCAGCAGAGGCTCCGCCGAACCCTGAGACCGACTCACCGAACCGCTGGGGTTCGACCGAACCCAGGTTAAGAACCGCTGGACTAAAATATAAAGTAGTGCAAAACTCAAGTAAAAAAGGTGACTTTGTTCAATATTTTTTTACATTTAAAATGTGATGTGTCGAAATTTGGAGTTTGACCAAAATGAATATAAAGTAGTGCAAAACTCAAGTAAAAAAGGTGACTTTGTTCAATATTTTTTTACATTAAAAATGCAAAGTTGAGTTGAAATTTGGAGTTTGACCAAAATGAAAATAATGAATATGAATAGCATAATTGCAAAAATAAGTGCACTTCTTAGATACACTCAGGTCAACAAAAGTGAGTGCATCTCTGAAGAATAATCTCCAAGTGTTGGAGCAGATTATTTATTATATTTAGTTATAGACTGAATTCCATTTTATTCATCTTGTTATAAGCATGTTTCTGATCTGGTTTTAAGACTTGCGGACTCTAACAGGTTCCAAAATAACTCTGTATGAAGGTTCATCCAACTTTACACAACCTTCTACAGCTTTTTCAATCCTGGTTAAGAAATGTGTTCACACACCATGACGATGCCACCACTATGCTTCGCTACATGAGGATTCTGTGCTTTGGGTTTCCCCCAAGCATTTGGTTTTGAACAAGAAAAACAACACATTTTTGGTCTTTACTGAGCCAATTTATGATATACTTACTGTGTGTTTCAGATGGCTTATGGCTTTCTTTCATCTGTGGTCTTTCACTTCCATTAAGTCCAGATTTGAGGAGTGTATGACTAATAATCGTCCTGTTGACAGATTTTCCCATTCCTGCGGGATTTCAACTCCTCTACCATCAGAATCTTTTCTGCTTTTCCTGGTAGTCAAAACTAGAATCATTAGTTGACAAAACATCCAGTAGAATTAAACTACAGTTGCAAGTCAAAAACCAATAAGATTAGCATTGCCAGGCTTTAGCCACGTATGCTACGTATGCTAATAATACTCGACTCAGTATCTCCTGTAGTTAAATACTAAGATAAAATTGTGACAAACTGATTTCCAGTATTATTTACTCAAGTAATTTACTGAGTTAATTTGCCAAAAGTTCAAATACATAGTGTTTTCTTTCATTTACACGCAATGTATCCAGTATTGAATTCTGTCTTACAACATGAAAGTTAGTCTGGATTTTGTGTCATTCCTTCATTTTGTCAAAATTAATTTGACATGGAATAGTCACTGTAAAAAAAGACATTTTAGCTAACTTAATAGTCAAACTGTCATCCAGTTAAAATGATTACCTTATATTAAGTAATTTAAGATGTTTTTGCAAGTTACAATTAAAAAGGAAAAAGGATAAATATGATTTTACTTTCCATTCATAACAGATTACAAGGTTGTGGTTGTAACACTGTGTTTACAGAAAACAGCCTCCTCTATTTATCAAAAGATTACTTTTTTCTTCTCCTACTACATCTCATTCGTCACAGATTCTTTTTTTATATAGTCAAACTTTTTAAAACCTGAATAAATAAAAAGGACATTATAGAAGAAAACTTTTGATTCTTTATTAACTAAGTATTCTTATTTTTGCAGTTTAAAAGTCAATATTTTGCCTCATCAAAGTTGTTTCTATAAAGCAAATTAATACTTTTGATGTCTGTTTTTAAAGTTTAATGTATTCGTGATTTATTTTTCATGTCTGTCTCCTTGTTTTGATTAAATTAATTGTTTTTGGGTCCCGTTTCCTCTTCTGACCCTCGTTAGAGGATGCTATAACTGCGTAGCACTGACAGGGATTATTACTCTGCGCTGTCGTCATAAACCTTAATCCTCCAATCTTCTTGGATTGTGATGCACAGGCCCATAATAGAATCATTCTGTCTTTCATATTGCAAAAAAACCCCATAATTTATTTCCAAAACGGTTGCAATTTGCAGTTTAATTTCGTTTTTGTTTTACGTAAACGTCAGAGATGCATCTAGAATAAGAATAATACACTGACACACAGTAGCTAGTGGTTCACAGTGAGGGAAATGTTATTAACAAGCCTCTGTGAAGGTTTTGTGCTGCAGCTGCCCTGCAGGCATGCTGCTGATGATTAGCTTTCAGCTCCTCCACCTGGCTCCCTCTCTGCTCTGTGTGGCCTCTGTGCTCCTCACCCAGGTGTTGGGGGCAGAAAGCTTTGTGTTTGGGTCATTCATGATCACCTGCATATCTCTAACGTCTCCTCCTTTTCCTACCAAGACCTCCATTCTTTCTCTCACCGATGAAAAGCAAACAGAAGTCCAGAACACTCAGCATTGACAACTTGCAGGTTTCTTTTACCTTTTTAATATACCAACTGTTTTTATATACTCTTTCAACAGGTTAAACAGCCTCGTATGATTCAATGTTATTTTTAAGTGGAAATTGTGAAATCACAGCTATACTCATACAATGGCTAAGTGTTTGAATAAAGGACAAAGACCAAAACGATTTCTTGCTTTTAAAGAGGGTGACTTGTTTAAATAAAACTAGTTCATTGTCTTCAAATCATGACTAATCCTAGCTCCTATTTACAAAGTAATCAACTTGAAGTGAACATGCATTAAAAATATTCCAGTGCAGTCAGAGCGATGTGTGAGTTTTAGCTAAATTAAAAATGTTCATTGAAACGCTCATTGTACCTCTGTTCTCCTGTGCCCTCTAGTGGTCAACAGAAACATAGCACAACAGACGTTGAAGCCTAAAGTTGAAGACGCGGTTACTGACATTTTTTGTTGATTACCATCATTTTAAATGGACTACTATCAGATTAATATGTTAGGGTTTAAGAAAAACAATAAGAACTTTTATTATTCAAGGCTAAACAAATAATTTTTTATTTGTTTTGACGATGTGTCCTTGCACAAGTTCATGATTTCAATGAGCATTTTATTGTGGTCTCTCTCTCTTTCATCCTCTGACCTCTGACCTCTACCAGAGGCCTGGGAGCTTCAGGTTCTCCTCCAGTATCTTGGCTGTGCCTAGTACTGCACATTTCTGGACTGAAATGTCTGCTGTTGTTCCTGGGATCTGTTTTAGCCACTGCTTCAGTTTGGGGGTTTCTGCCCCGAGGGCCCCGATGACCACAGGCACCACTGTGGTCTTCACCTTCCAGTTCTTTTCCAGTTCCTCCCTGAGGCCCTGGTATTTCTCCAGTTTCTCATGCTCCTTTTTCCTGATGTTGTAGTCACTTGGTATAGCTACATCCACCACAACGGCTTTCCTCTGTTCTTTATCCACCACCATAATGTCCAGGTGGTTCTCCATTACCATCTTGTCTGTCTGGATATTCTGCACAGATGTTCCTGTACACTATGCCCGCCACCTGGTTATGTCGTTCCATGTACGCTTTCCCTGCCAGCATCTTGCACCCTGCTGTTATGTGCTGGACTGTCTCAGGGGCCTCCTTGCACAACCTACACCTTGGGTCTTGTCTGGTGTGGTAGATCTGAGCCTCTATTGCTCTGGTGGGAAAGAGTATAGCATAACTGTAAGGGATAGCCATTATTCACCTAAAGTATCAAAATGGGTGAAAAGAGCATTAATCTATAGAATAATCATAAAAAAATCTGTTTACAAGATAACTGCCAGTTGTATACACATGAATATAAGTCACGCAAACCATGTAGGAATCAGAGAAACATGTGAAAGAAGGATGAAATGATTTAAAGAGTGAACCTTTTGAACTGTGGAGCTACAATGAGAACAAAATCCCACTGAGAATCTTTGGCAAAACTTGAAAACTAATGTTCACAGACTTGTTTCATTCAATTTGACTGACCTTGTGCTATTTTACAAAGAAGTACCTGATTTAACAAAAGTAAAAAATACTTTTACAACTCACTTCATCTTTCTGTTTTTCATCCCAGATGAGTTTTAAATTATTTGCAGTTACACTGACTGTATGTACTTACACTTTATTATAATTTCCAGGTTTATAATAATCTCAGTAAAGTTGCAGTCAGCATATTTTTATGAGCAAGTAATGGCTGTTATGTAACTTCCTGCTATTTCTTCTTAAACTCCCACCTGATCTCCATAACATTGAATCTTTGCAATATTTTAAGTCCAAACTCAAAACCCATTTGTTTGAAGTAGCATATAGCTTTGAATTATCTTTGTACTGTTTTATAAATCTTGTGTTTTATTTATTTATTTATTTATTTATTTATTTTTATTGCTGGTATGTATTTTATAATGTACTTGATGTTATGTCAAGGTGACCATGGGTGTCCAGAAAGGCGCCTACAAATAAAATTTATTATTATTTTATATTATTATTATTATTATTATTATTATTATTATTATTATTATTATTATTATTATTATTATTATTAAACAGGAATGCAACAACCTGCAGAGAAACCTCAGTCTCAAAAACGGAGTTGCTGCTTAGGAAGAAACTTTTGAAATAATACATAAAGAGCAAATAGCTCAAAAGTAAGGGGTACGTGGTTTTGCAATCATTTGTGGATGAGACTGACATAAAATCACATTCAGCACATTTTATAACTATGTGAGAGGCATACCTCTTGCCTAAAAACAACTTAATCTATAAAAAGAGATCATATATGCAAATGTTTTATCTTTGAAAATTATCACATTTGCATGAGTGTTTTTTTTAAACGGAAACTGACAATCATACATGGAAATTTATGGTTGGAGCCGGTGCACCGTTAATGATGTGCATGTTAAACGCATTTTTGTAAAGCACTTAGAAAAGTAAAGGCACGTATAAACCAATAAAATGGGGTGTGACGTAATATGTTTTAACTATTTTGAGTTTAACAATATTTTACCATGTAAATAATCATTTAATATCCAGTCAAGACAAAGTGACTGTGGTTTGAGATTCATAAAACATCATTTTATTAACCTTTCGTGAGGTTCGACAGTAGAATTAGCATTCCTCTCAGGCTAGTCTAACTCTCATAAGCCGTCTAGATTAATGCTAATTAAAAACTCATTAACCGCTTGCACAGCCTTTAAAATCCCCTGAACTACGGCTCGAAGAGCTCTTCTCTGCCTCGAAGCTCTCGTCTCCCACTTTTGTTTCCACTCATTGAACTCCTCACGTTAGGTGTCCGTTCAGCTGCCTGAAGAAAAACACTGTCACAAGAGCAGCAGCAGCAGCATTACGACGCCTTGTGCCCTTCAATGGTGGTGGACTCTTCATTTGCTGACTTTCAGCGTGTCGCCCGGCTGTAAATGCTGGTTTTCGGTTGAAATCCGTCCGCAGCCTCTGTCGGGTGTTTTCAAACCGCGGTAATGGAGTGTCGGGTCTTGTCTATCCAGAGTCATGTTGTCAGGGGTTACGTAGGGAACAAGTCGGCAACGTTTCCGTTACAGGTAAGAGGAAATACACCCGGCGCTCAAATGTCCGTTTTACAACGAGAAAGCGTCCGTGTTGAGAGCCAGAGGAAGCGCTGGAGGCTTCATTTCAGACACACTATCGTGACAAATTTGATTTTAAACACGGAACTAAAGCACTGAACAACAACACAGGCCGGTTTTATAATTATGACAGGACCTTTACTCAGTGCGACACCTAAAACTATCTTTATTTTTTTTTTAGATCTCAACTGATGGATCAACGCAAAGTATTTTATTTTGTTCTTAAGCATTTGTTTTTTTCAAATACAACCCTGAAAAGTGTGGCGTGCCTGTATTTGTACCCCCTCTGAGTCGTTCCTTTCGTTGCCATGGCAGCAGCAAGTATTTCTGGGTAGTCTCAACCAGCTTTCCATATCTAGAGAGCTCTACATTTTTTTACTTTTTCCTTCTTGTAAAACAGATCAATTTAGATTTAGACTGCCTGTCAACAGGCAGCTTCAGGCCTCGCTACAGATTCTTGATTAGATTTAGGTGTGGACTTTGACTAGTCCGTTTTAGCACATGAATTTATTCAGCTCCGTCTGCATGTTTACGATTGTTGTGTTGGTGCAAGCTGAGTCTTCTCCCTAGTCTCGGGCTTTTTACAGCCTATAACATGTTTTTTTTGTTGTTGTTTAAATCCAAATAAAATACATCTAAAATTTTCAATCTTCACTGGACAGAATGTGAAAAAAATCAAGGAATATGAGTTCTTTTGCAAATCACTTTTTCATATTAAATACCAGAAACTAATATGTTTTTGAATGCAGCTTTTAGGTGAACCTGACCTTTGAGTTAATAAATGCCAAGTTGGACTGAAAATACTTTGTTCTTGTTTCTTAAGCAAATTATTTATTTGAATTAATTATGTTTATTTAACAGAAACATAGACAAACTGATTAAAACAGCTTGTATCATGGTGCTTATGAGCTAATTTGCAGCATGTTCCCCTAGACCAACACTATTAAGAAGTGAAATGGTAATAACAATTTAAAATAATAAAACACAATATTGACTACATATAGACATACATAAGAAGAAAAAAATACATGACATGTAATGGTTCTAGAAACATTAACGTCTTTAAGCTCTTTAATTTTTTGCAGCCCATCACAAATTATTTAATAATTTGTATTTATTAAACACAGTTTGAAAGGGATAACAGATGTATTCTGTATCACCAAGGTGGCTAAAAACTAATATTTTCCCTATGATGTCTAACTTTAAAGACGTCTAAATCAGCTGAATGCTGTGTGTTGAGTCTTCTCCATTCATGTTTGGCCTCTCTGAGAATCACCTCTTCGTAGGAAACCTAATTTGATCCTGAGGCGTGCTGTTCTCACCGTTCAGTGAAATTAAGACACCGATCCAGGTCAGTGTTATTGTTCTCCGCTCTCACCGCTGCATCGTTCCTGTTTTTCCAGGTGCTGGGCTTTGAAGTGGACTCCATCAACTCTGTGCAGTTTTCCAATCACACAGGTTGGTTTTGTCTTCCCTTCACAGAGACGCTTTGCGACTTTAATCAGGGAATTAATCGTTTCTGTTCAAACAAGTTACGCCCTCTTTTTTATTTTCAGTCTTCATTTTGTGCCAGCATGTCAGTGCAGTTGCTGCTGATGGCCTTTTTTTCCAGATTTGGTTTTTTACATATGATTAGAAGGAGAAAGTTATCTAAGATGTTAGCTGAGTTCATTCTCCATCCTATGCTGATTAAAAATAACCATATCCTTTATACCATTCAGCACTGGGAAACAAAGTACAGTTTACTTTCATGAGAAAGTCCTGTTTTTGTGGTTTTGTCTTAGTCCCTTTTATTCAAATAAAAATATATTTAAGATGTCAAACAGTACATTTGACTGTGTTAAGTCTTGAAAACTTATTCATGTTCCTTGAACCTTTCCACATTATGTCACATTACAACTACAAACTTCAGTCTGTTTTATTTGGGCATGAATGTAAAGTGGAAAATATCCACACTTTTTTCAGTGTTTCAGTTTTTTGTTTCTGAATCTGAAAAGTGTGGAGTGCTTGTGTATTCCCATTTCATATAGATCAGTGGTTCTTATCCTGGGTTCGATTGAACCCCAGCGGTTCGGTGAGTCGGTCTCAGGGTTTCGGCGGAGCCTCTGACACACCGCAGAGGTAAAGACTCACTTGTGTAAAGTTGTGATGACGCCACGCTTTGCCATCACTGGCTGCAGAGGATCACGTTACATTGCTTAGCCAATCAGAGGATCACGTTACATTGCTTAGCCAATCAGAGGATCACGTTACATTGCTTAGCCAATCAGAGGATCACGTTACATTGTTTAGCCAATCAGAGGATCATGTTACATTGCTTAGCCAATCAGAGCTGCAGAGGAGCCCTGATTGAAGGAGCTCTACTCTCAGCAGGGATTTGAACTTGTGTCTTTAATTACTTCAGCAAAGCTCACAGTTTTTACCAAATTCTGTAACTTTCGATGTTCTTCTAAATCTGCTCCTTCGTTGCATCTTTTCAGGGTTGGTACTACCTCTAGTGGCATGGAGGTGGTAACACAACTAATATAATTACATTACTAAATCAGAATACTGTTAAGTCTTAATTATTATTTATAAATTTTTCATTCTCTTAATAATGTAGAGCTAATTAAATAATCTAAACAAGACCTTAAAGTGGTTCCAGTTTCTCTCGATGGCCAACCTGTTGAAACTGTGGCAAATCCTGGACAGTCAACTCAATTTTGCTGAAAACACTGACTATATTTTGAAGAACTGTTCTCAGAGACTGTACCTTTTAAGAAGACTCAGTGATCCTATGTCTTGAATTTGGGGGGGGGTGAAAATCATATTTTATTTATCACTACAGAAGGGTTCAGTGAATGCGCATATGAAATTGGTGGGTTCAGTACCTCAAGAAAGCTTAAGAACCCCTTTTCTAGATTAAATCCAGGACAACAATCTGCCTTCAGATGTCAGCTAATTACCCCGGCTGTGTTTAATCTGTTCTCTATACTCATTCAGCTCTCTCTGAAAAAAAATTACGAGGTCAATTGTGTCTCTGGAAGAGCTGCAGAAAACAATAGCTCAGGTGGGAGAATCTGCTAGCAAAATGTAAGCTCCTTCCTTCATGCTAAAGAAAATGCAACCCATATTTTTGTTTTTAACTTAAATACCAATGAATTAAATACAACGTTCTGTTTTTTGCATGAGAGCGATGTGAAAAGGTTCAAGAGGTATTCATACTATTCCAAAGCTGTGCTTTATTTTTTCCTTTACAGGATCTGACATGTTTGCTTAAATACAGTAAAACAAGCAAAAATGTGTTTTGCGTGAAAGTCTAGACGGTCCCACTCAGTTGTTGAGTGGGACCCAGTGGGCTGCAGCCCACTTGTTTCCCAGTGGGAAACAAGTGGGCCCACTGGGCCCACTTGTTTCCCACTGCAAGTGGGAAACACTTGTTTCCCACTGCAAGTGGGAAACAAGTGGGCCCAGTGGGCCCACTGCAAGTGGGCCCACTGGGCCCACTTGCAGCCCACTGGGAAACAAGTGGGCTGCAGCCCACTTGTTTCCCAGAAGCCTGTTGTTGTCTGGGTCAAATGTGGTTCAGACAACTGAAGAGAGCGACTCCAGCCATCTTAATCATAACTTACTCTCCCAAAAGCGCCTGTAAAAATCAATTCTCTGCTAAAGTTATGTTTTTGTGGAGTTTCTTAACTTGTCTTTTACTATTTTGGACTGCTATGTCCAACTCTTCTTTATTCAAGGAGACAAAGTAGTTTTCTGGCAAAACCAAAATCTTAATCCTCTCAAAGTTTTAAAAAGAAGAAGGATCAATAACGAAGGATGAAAAAACATACAACTTTCTGAGAAAACCTGGATTGTTTCCATTCATATCTTTTCCTAGGAAATACATAAGGGGCTGTAGAAATACAAAACACATGATTAATGTCTGATGCAGAGTTGATCTTTACTGTCTTACTGTCAAAGACGTGTTTGTTTTAAAGAAAGCGATCAGGGTCAGGCGTTAAACTTTTTCTCCTCATTACTTTGAAAAATGGTAAAACCCCATCAAGATTTGATCCCATCAAAGAAAAGCATGAAATATCTTAGGGAATGGATGTTTATTAGGGGGAAAACTTCTCTCAGAACGTAAGTGGATTATAGCTGCATACACTCTTGACGGAGAATTATCAGAAATTGTTGACTGGATTGTCCAAGTTTAGACTTGGGACGTCGGTTCAAAGGTGCAAATCGCCTCGTCACCTGAAGTACATACTTGAAAGAATCCCTGCAGATTATTAACTTTTCTATAGCAAATCATTGAAGTTAGTTTATTTGTCCATATTAATGGTCAAGAACAGAAGGTTTAGTTGGTTCAGCTTTATAATTGACTCTGTTAGTTCATTTTAACATTTTTTATACTATATATGAGTTGTATATTAGTGGATATTGATAGTTATGTATTAGGATTTTGTTTTAAATATCTGAACTACTGCCAAGACTGGAGCCTTGACATTTCCTATTATATCTCGTTTTCATTCCTCGCTGCTGCTGTTCTTTTATTTTTAAGCAGTTATGATTCATGGTGGCAAAACCTTAAACTGCTGCTGCGCCAGTTACTCAGCAGGTTGTTGCTAGGTAACCAAAGTTGGGGGGCCGGGAGGACCTAGAAGCTTTTTGCTACTTTGTAGGTTGTTGCTAGGTAACCAAAGATAGAGAGAGTTAGCTGATTCCACCAACATTTTTGGTGCGTTCACACTGCAGCCTGAAGTGACCCAATTCTGATTTTTTGGCAATTCCAATTTTTTTTTCCGGGCCGTTCACACTGCCAGTAAATGGACCTGTATGTGTTCTGCAGTGTGAACGGGCAAACGACCTGAAAGTGTCCCGCAGGCGCAGTAGAGGGCACAATAGCGTCAATGTTCTCAGTGATCTGCCAACCGCCATAAAAAGACATGGAGGCTAACGGTGGAGCTTAGCTTACACATTTGAAGTTGTTGTCCGGCCGGAGCAACATATTAACAACTTAATTCTCCGTCCGTCATTGTTGTTGTTTTTCTTCCCACTTGTGCGTATCAGGACGCAGAATAGTGAGATTTGAGAATCAGTGACGTTCAGTTCGGATTAATGAGGCCTGGATATTAGGTCTCATTTGAATCAGATAGTGTCGGATATGGGTCACATTCGAAAAAGAATCTGACCTGTGTTGTTCACACTGCCATGAAAAGATCGGATACAGGTCGCATTACTTCAAAAAAATCGGAATTGGGCCACTTCAGTCTGCAGTGTGAACGCACCGCACCCTATGTTGGCTAGCTGTGAGGGGTTGAGCATATAAAGCCTTTCCTCTGCTTACGTCTCCCAGAATGCTGTGCAGTTCAGGATCGGAGTTCAATGAATATTCAATATATTAAATATTTTATTAAATTTATTATCTGATATAATACAACTCATATAAACATAGATGACTTAAAGACACCTAGCCAAACACAGAAACAACTGATCTGATTGGATACAAAAATAATTTCCAGAATTCTTTGTGTTGGTTGGAAAGGACTAAAAAAGAAACATCAGCCTGGTTTGAGTTGCTGTTAGGTTGACTGAAATACTAATTGTTTACAATGACCACATAATTCCACAATTTACATTTTGAAAATAAATTTGCTCAATGAAGGCATGAAAATTTCGAACAATCTCGTTTTTTGATGAAAGATTTTGGTGTTGCGATGAGATGATTTTTCTGTAACAAAATTGGTTTAGTTTTGCAAACCACAAAATAAAAATATACATACACTTTATGAATATGGATTATCTTAAACAACATACATTGTTACTATTTTTGCAGTCATTTGTGGATGAGAGGTGTACCTCTTGTCTAAAAACAACTTAATCTATAAAAACATGGTGGAATGACATATGCAAATGTTTTATCTTTGAAAATTATCACATTTGCATGAGTGTTTTTTTTAAATGGAAACTGACAATCATACATGGAAATTTATGGTTGGAGCCGGTGCACCGTTAAGATGTGCATGTTAAAAGCATTTTTGTAAAGCACTTAGAAAAGCAACAGCACGTATAAACCAATAAAATGGGATGACGTAATATGTTTTAATTATTTTGAGTTTAACAATATTTTACCATGTAAATAATAATTTAATATCCAGTCAAGACAAAGTGACTGTGGTTTGAGATTCATAAAACAGCATTTTATTAACCTTTCCTGAGGTTCAACAGTAGAATTAGTCTTAAGCTCAAGTCTCACAAGCTGTCTAGATGATTTGATTTTTTTTTTCTGTATCAAAATTGGTTTATTTCCGATCAACAACGAGATGTTGCCAGTTTTGCAAACCACAAAGAAGACGAAGACAATAACTAACTGGAGGATCATGGTGCAGCATTGTTCCGTATTAACATGTGATTCTAATTGTGTTTCTTATTTAATGGAAATTGTGTTTTTTATTCTTCTTCAACCTTACAAAGTTTACACTCATTTGTAATGGAAACGTAGCTACAGATTCTCTAAAACAAGCATCCCTCTGACTTCCCTGCAAGTAATATGTTGACTGCTCATAAGTACTTCGCACAACCCCACTCAACTCTACTCTTCACATATCAAACATTTGTGGCTGTTCAGATTAACAATTTTCTTTTGCGTTCATGCCTGAATTAGATTTCTCCAGGTTTCACCTGCGTTTTGAAAACTAGTGTCACCAGCTGAAAAAAAAAGAGGTGGAGGGAGTTAAGTTTATGGAATTTAAAGACAGTTTTAGGAGGAGTTCTTCATATCAAAGGTCCACCATTTTCTTTTCTTTTAACCGGCGCAGCCTCACGTGTTGAACAATGCATTGCTCTCCATTTCCCACAGATTTCTGGTGCCTTCGGGACCCAGTTTGGCTGTAAAAACGTTGCTCAGAGCCACATGAAGGAAAACAAAAGCCTGGTGAAATGAGAAGGACGCATGCAGAGATGATGGGATTATTTTCTGAGCTGCATGTGCTAAAATATGTGGAGAATGTGCTTCCTTCAAAGGATTTAGAGACATTTACATTGGAATTACTTGAAGTAAAATCAACATCGGTTCCCTGGAAAGACGAAGCTCTCGTGTTTTGAAGCTTTCATGTAAACTAATGAGCTGTGATCTTTGTGTCCAGTTCTTCCTGGTATGTGTAAACATAGTGAAGCACAGCACATGTTTTGCTGTGAGTTTCCTTATAGAGTTGATTTATTGGCTCGGTGTCGAGCTTCGTGTCCAGGATGCCAAGTTCATGTCTTTGTGTGTCTGTTTTGTCCCCGAGCATTTGCAATCAGAGCAGTTTTTTCTGGTTTGTTGAAGGTTAGGGGTGAACATGAAACAAAGGGAAAGTAGAACTGGTTTCCAGACAACAACGTTCCCATTCAGTCGGTGCTGAGGCCACGTTTGGCCCTGGAAGACTAAACACGCAGGGCATTCAATTAAAATGTTTTCATGTGCTTTTACCAAATCCTGTAGGCCTCATTCGGCTAAAAAATCCCTAGAAATAAGTTTGTTTTTGGATATTTTTTCAGCTGTAGGCTGTTTCTTCCTTAAAACAACAACCTGACCTTTGACCTCTCTGCTCAGGCTACGCCCACTGGAAGGGACAGGTGCTGACCGCGGAGGAGCTGAATGTGCTGTACGACGGAATCAAGCTTAATAAAGTGAACCAGTACGATTACATTCTCACAGGTGGGTTTAAAAGAGCAATTTGAAGCATAAAAGGTGTTTTTGTTTAAAGTTGCTAATCATTGCAAAGTGGAAACAGACATTTTTTCTTCTATATAAAAAGTTAAATCTGAGTTTGAGTTGTTTTTGCAGGAAGACGGGTAAGCATAGCCAAAACAACCTGCAGCTTTAGCTGTAGATAAATGTGGTTTTAACAAATGCCACGTCTCTGGATTTATTTCCAGCGAACTCCAAAGCTGAATTTAAATGCTTTTAACAGATAATAATCTGATGTTTGTGGTAAATATTTTTTCTTGGCCTAATATTTTTGTGGTTTCTGAATAAATCATTTTAGAAACTTAAACCAGATAAAGGCAGTCTGATTATGGAGCTCCATGACTTTATCTTGATCTCTGTAGCAAACCCTGCTGATATTAACTTGTTGTCAGTGTTTTTAAGCGAAGTGATTGGCATTTAAATGCCTTATGCAGTTCATAAACCTTTGTGTGCATTAGTATGGGAGTAGCTCTTAAAAACATGATTTTACTAATCAGTAATGTCTGTTTCTGATGATAAAATGTGTTTATTTTAGCCATTTTTGAAGTGAACATTGTCATTTGGCAATTTCAAATATGTTTAATTTTACTAGCTATGAATTCGTATTTTTTATTTTATTTTTATTCACCATATGTGTGAAATGGTTGCTCTGTGTCGTTTTTCCTTTCACCACTGTTTCATCTGACTATGTAGATGGCAAACAGCTGAGTTATAGTCTGTATAAATATTAAGCTTTAATTTATAAATGCTTAAAGCAGTCAGATGGACATAATAAAGTTATTTTTATGTGTTTTTCCCTAAGGGTACAGCAGAGACACGTCCTTCCTGGAGGCGGTGGTTGACATCATCCAGGAGCTAAAGACGGCAAACCCCAGCCTGGTGTATGGTGGGCAACATTTTCCACTTCATAACCGTAACACTGATGTTTTATTTTTTATTACCTGATGACAAATATTGCCTTTATTTCAGTTTGTGATCCTGTTATGGGAGACCAAGGTGCTATGGTACGAAGCCTTTACCAAATATCCGTGCTCCTTTTTTGTCATTGAAATGCGAGAAACCTGACGAACTCCGTGAAATGTAATGATGATTGTTGAAAATACTTTATGTTTGCGTTTGCCAGTACGTCCCAGAGAACCTGCTGCCTGTCTATAAGAACAAAGTAGTGCCTTTGTCGGATATTCTCACCCCGAACCAGTTTGAGGCGGAGTAAGTTCATTTTAATCTGTTACCGCAGAGCAAACGGTGACGCACGTTTCCTAAGTGAGACGTCTGGTTTTCTGCTCCATCAGATTGTTAACTGGGAGGAAAATAAACACAAAGGACGAAGCTGTTCAGGTGAGAATCCTCACAGTAGCACAACTTCAACTGATATTTACTCTCGGAAAAGGTCTATCGTAGCCGGAAATTACTCAATTAAGAGTAAAAAAGTATTTGGTAAAAAGTTTACTCAAGTACTGAGCAACTTATCAAATTATCAGTCATTTAGTATTTAAAAATTACATAACCAGAAGGAACAAAATATAAAGTTCAATGGAGATTTTGGTATTTTAAGGACAAAAAAATAACAAAATCAGGAAGAAAATATCTCCAAATTAGTTTCTTTGAATAAAAAGCTTATAAAATTTTGACAAGACCTGCAGGTCCGCTGTGTGAGTCTGGTGAATTTTGAGACATGTTTGTTTTTCACTCAGTGGGTAAAAAAATCCAGAGATTTTACTGAAGTAACAGTAGAAATACTTGATGATAAAATTACTCAAGTAAAAGTAAAAAGTACAGAATAGTAAAAAAAAAAATACTCCTTAAAGTAAATGTAATGTTCCTGTCCTGCAGGTGATGGACTTGCTTCATGAAATGGGTCCAGACACGGTCGTCCTCACCAGCACCGACCTGCCCTCTAGACAGGGAGACCAGTTCCTGGTGGCTCTGGGGAGCCAGAAAATAAGTAAAGCTTTTAATCAGTTCTGTCTCTCACACAAAACACAGCAAGAAAAATGAGTTCTGAACATTTTTATTTCAGTAAATTTACTTCTAATGACCTCATGGGTCTGGTTCTGGTTCTGCTCTGCATCCCCAGAACCAGAACCAGACATGGAGAAGCAGCATTCAGCTTCTATGCACCACAAATCTGGAACCAACTTCCAGATGATAAAATTATTCAAGCAAAACAGCCGAAACACTGAGCTCCTTTAAATCAAGAGTAAAACCTGCCTGTTAAGAGTTTCTCTAGAAACTTTATGAATATTTTGAAGAGTATTGATGCCACCAGACAAAATGTAGTGTTTGAGTTGTTGACTGTGTTTTCTACGCCCTTGTATTTTTGTGATTTTATGACTCTTTGAAATGCCCTGCTGCTGAAAAGTGCTGTCCAAATAAACCTGACTTGTTCCAGGTTTGTTGTTGTTGCTCATCAGACCCCTGTGTCCTCCGCAGGGAGACCCGATGGGACCAGCACCAACCAAAGGATCTGCCTGGACATCCCTAAAGTGGACGCCGTGTTTGTGGGGACGGGCGACCTGTTTGCTGCCATGCTGCTCGCCTGGACTCACCATCACCCCAACGACCTGAAGGTACGAGTCGTTTTCAGTGAAATACTCCTGAGTCCCGACTGCATCCAGCAGAGAGCGTCCCTGTGTAACCCGGATGTGCTTTGACTCTGCAGACGGCCTGTGAAAAAACGGTTTCAGTGATGCACCACGTCATCAAGAGGACCATCACTTACGCCGTTGGTAGGGTTTGTTTTTGTTTCTTCAGGCTTCCTGTTTGTCTCCAAGCTGCTTTCTGGAAAAAGTCAGGGATTATTTTAATTCCAGTAAAATACAACTCTAATCTCTAATCCAGTGGTTCTTAACCTTTTTTGAGGTACCGAACCCACCAGTTTCATATGCGCATTCACTGAACCCTTCTGTAGTGATTAATAAAATATGATTTTTTTCCCCCCAAATTCAACTAGACTCTAGTTGGATCACCCCAAGATCACCAAGTCTTCTTAAAAGGTTGAGTCTCTGAGAACAGTTCTACAAAATATAGTCAGTGTTTTCAGCAAAGTTGAGCTGAACTGTCCAGGAACGACCCAAGGTATTTAAAATGTGCCACAGTTTCAACAGTTGGCCATCGAGAGAAACTGGAACCACTTTAAGGTTTAGATCATTTAATTAGCTCCACATTCTTAAGAGAATGAAAAATTAATAATAAATTATAAAGACTTTGCGTTATTCTGATTTAGTAATGTAATTATATTAGTTGTGTTACCACCTCCACGCCACTAGAGGCAGTACCAACAGGTTAAGAACCACTGGTCTAAATGTTGAAGAAGAAACAGTTTTGCTGTTGATTTTAGAGGAATTAGTAGTTTGGGTGTTTGATTCTGGTTTATATTATACAAACTTCATTTTTTATTGAGATTTTATATGATAGAGTAGCACAGAACTGAGTGTTAAGGGAGTTCTTTCTCTGGAATATGAGTGAATACTTTTCTTTAAATTACAGCTGGACATTAGCTTTGTTTGTCTATAGAATTAAATTTTTGCCCATTTTTCTTTGCAAAATGTCTCAGCATTAGTTGGATTGAATGGGATGTGTCTGGAAATCTGAAAAGAAATGAGCCTCTTGAATTTAGCTCATCTTTTCTGTCTCTGCTTAAGAAAAGGATTCCCACAGCATGATGCTGCCATCACATCCAGTACCCTTTTTGTTTCTGGATCTCTTGGCTGTGATCAATGCTCCGTTTGCCCAGTTGGTCAGTTTGCAGATATTGAACGGTGATTGTCAAAATGTGGATGTTTTTTTTTATTACGTTTTAATGAGGTAATCCTGCTTTAAATTCCTCCATGATTTTATTCCCGACCTGTTCAGTGTTTCTTAATCTTGATTTGACCGTTTGTTCACTAATATTCTCCAAAACAACTGCATTCATACAATCGAGTAAATATTTAACAAGACTAATCACGCTGTGACTAATCACTGTGTTTAACTTTGTAAGTAGGTCTGCTGTCACAATAACACGTTTTGCTGCATGATAAATTGACCCTGGAGTTAAAATATTGTTGTTCTGAGTCCATATTGAAGCATCATCATGTTAATGGCATAATAATGAAGGAACGCTTTCTCAAAGATCGATAAACTTTACATTTTAATGAACATTTAACACTGCAACTGGAGACATTTTAAATATCTAGAATAAATAAACAGAAGAACAGAAAAAGCAAATAAAGGGATTTATGAATTCTCTGTAAACAAAATTGTCCTTTAAACGAAAAGTTTTAGTTGAGACCAAAACACCAAACTGAAGACTTTATTCATTTTTTAATTTGTTTCTCGTAGGAGAAAAAATTATAAATCATGAAAATATAAATTATTTAGCTCTTTTTCATTTATCTTGCAGGTAAATGATTTATTGCTTGCTGTGACAGTCCTATTTGTAAGCTTTAAATGTTTTCAAAAACTTGCATATAATTTGTGCTTATAAAACATGCACATAGAAATGTTTTCATATTCAGGTTTACAAGAAGTAATTTTAAAGTTTCAAACTTTAATTTAAAAATAACTATGAGCTGCTTGAGCTTCGGTTGGAGGATAATTGATCATTGCTGTGTGTATAAAACATCCAAACTTGGTTTTTCCATCCCGGTGTTCTAAAGGTGAAATTTGATGCTGAAGACGGCGTTTCTTTTCACTCACATTTACCACTCTCTGCATTGCTGACCGCAGTACAAGGCCGTGTAGCGCGCCACAGGAGAGAGGCTTTTAACTCGCTAATACGGTTAATCTGCAGTATCTAATATTTACACCTTATACTTCTGAGATTGATCGCAAAGTCATAATTGATGCTGAGAATAAATTACCTTATTTTGTATGACTTTCTATAGAAAATTGTACTGAATTTTAATGAGCATCTGAGTAAAAAGTTTAAATGTACATCATGATTTTCCTGTTTTAATTGTGAAATGTTAATATTTTCCTTTAACTCCACAGTTATGCTCTATGTTATGTTGGTCTCTTAAAAACAAATCCAGCTAAAGGGTTTTTTTTTTTTGATGTGACGAAATGTGAAAAAGTTCCACATGCATGAATTATTTTGCAAATGAGAACTACAAAGAGTCAAAAGGTTTTCAGTGAAAATGTATATTTATATACTCTCTTTTTGTATGTATGTATCCTCTAAGTCACATGTGTCAAACTCGAGGACCGTGGGCCAAATCCGGCCCGCCATAGCTTTTTATGTGGCCCTCTAAATTCTAGACTGAACACTAAATGTGCTTGAATATTATTTTATTAATCATATCAATGCAGTTTTTCTGTTTACTGACAAACTATGTCAATCAGTTCCTCCAGTTTTTTGCAAATTATAATGGAAATTCACACAAATTAACAAATACCTCCACTTTTTTGCACTAACAGATTTCTACTAAACAGCTGCCTCAGCTTTAACTAATGTCAGCAAGTAAAAAAGATGCATTTACTGACAAATAAGCACAAATCTTTCCAAAATAGAACCACAAACAATTTGATTTTTATTGCAAAAAATCACAAAAAGAATTATGAAATCCAAGAGGGACTGAAAAGATGTTCAATAATATTTAATTTTAAGAATTAATTGGTATTTTAAGTTTGTTAAGTAAAGTTAAGTTTTAAGTTTCTGACACAACCGGCCCTTTAAAAGGATTTATGATCTTGATTTGGCCCAAAACAAAATTGAGTTTCACCCGCCCGTGTCTGTGTACATTTTGTTTTATTAGATTTCTTAAACTGGGACTTGAGTCTGAATTTTGTACCACAAACATGCAGATGTGAGGATGACAGTCCTCGAGTCCTGACCGTGTGTCCGCCTGTCCTGCAGAGACGGCTGGTCCTGGGAAGAAGCCCAGCCCGGCCCAGCTGGAACTGCGGATGGTCCAGAGCAAAGCGGACATCGAGAACCCGGCCATCGTCGTAGGAGCGAACGTCTTAGACGAGTCTCCGGACCAAAAGCAGTAGACCACCTGCGCAGCATTTCCCCGAGCGTCGGTACGACTCCGGTCGCCCGGGCGGATGCGCGTCGGTCTCGCTCAGCTCTGACAGCATCCGTGTCTCTGCCTTACAAAACCTCTGAGAGTTCAGCAGGATGTGTGGTGTGTAAACACTCTGGTTGCACTGCCGCGTGTTCACTGTTACGGTCCATGCAGATGCCCCTCACTTCTAACAACAAAAAAATCAGAATACCTGAGTTAAAAAATGTCTTAGAATAGGGAAGGTGAGTTCTTTCTGTAACACAACTCATTCCAGTTCTTCTTAAAAGAAAGCCAGTGTTTGCATGAAAATGCGTTTTGTCTGTCTGGACTCATCAGGACTAGTCACAGATACGTAGAAGCACAACCGCCTCCTGTTTGTAACGACATTCAGCAAACTGTTGCCACATTATGAACTTAGAAAACTGCTCAGATTTGAGATTCAAAAATGTTGAACGTCTTATGCAACTAACCCAAACATGGTCTAGTTTTTACTAACACTGTTAATTCCACTTTGTTTTATTTGAAACAAAATGTAACTTTAACGATGATCATGTTAATAACTAATATAAACGACGGTTGCTTTTAATCTTTTTTAATTATGCAATGCTTTCTTGAACTAGCAGGTGTGTTAGATTCATGTCCTATCTCAAATTGAGGTGTTTGCACAGATAATCTTTAAGATACTCACAACTGATCGCTGTTTTTGTTTCTGACTCTGTTGTCACATCTCATGAAGAGTCGGTACAAGAGACCACACTGTATAGCCTTAACAGGGTTAGAGACGAGAAATTAATAATGGTCATGATGAATGTTTTAGCAGAACCTTACGTGTAGTGTTAGAGAGTCAAGTGCCAAACCTTTAATTGTTGCTCATTTGTAGAGCAATTTAATGAACAGAGACAATAAATGATTAATCTTTTACTGAAAAGGTGTCAATTCTGTTCTTATTGATTGTTTTGTGACTTCGCGATGATGTCAAAATTCAGAGGCTTTTTTCGGTTCAAAATGTTTGAATAAGGCTGCGTTCACACTGCAGCCTGAAGTGACTCAATTCCAATTTTTTGGCATTCCAATTTTTTTTGCCGGGCCGTTCACACTGCCAGTAAATGGACCTGTATGTGTTCTGCAGTATGAACGGGCAAACGACCTGAAAGTGTCCCGCATGCGCAGTAGAGGACGCAGTAGAGTCAGCGTTCTCAGTGATCTGCCAACCGCTATAAAAACAAGTCCTCAGTGTTTGAGGAAGTAAACATGGAGGCTAACGGTGGAGCTTAGCTTACATATTTGAAGTTGTTATCCAGCCGCAGCAGCATATTAACAACTTAAACATGATATAGAAGATCGTGGTTGTTGTTTTTCTTCCCACTTGCGCGTATCAGGACACAGAATAATGATATTTGTTGAGAATCAGTGACGTTCAGTTTGGATGAATGAGACCTGGACGTTATGGTCGCATTTGAATTGGATACGTATCGGATATGGGTCACATTCTCAAAGAATCCGACCTGAGCTGTTCACACTGCCATGAAAAGATCGGATACAGGTCGCATTGCATCAAAAACATCTGAATTGAGTCACTTCAGGCTGCAGTGTGAACGCAGCCTAAGTCGCTTAACCATAAGGCGTTCAAATGATGAAGCAACTGGTGGTCCGCGGCCGCCCCCTGGTGGTCTGTGAGGTACTGCATGAGCTCGACGGTTTATTTGCCGTGACGTCAGCTCAACCTACGACGCTAAAGCTAACTTAGCAAAGGAATGTGTTTAAAACTAATAATGGATAAATGGCTTACAACCGGGTCACTCAAAAGAAAAACAGAAGATACTGGTGGAAAGACAACAACCGCAATCGGTGGACTGGCGAGTCGATTCTTTTCAACGGCTCTATGCCGTAAACGAGTCTCAGTTGGTGAGAATTTCTCTTTTTTACGACTTTGCTAGCTAATGCTTTGCTCACACATCAACAGCTATTATTTTTTATCTCATAAAAAAATAATTCAATCAGCAAATAAATACAATAGATAAATACAATTGACAGAAATTGTGGGTATTTTTTATATTGTAAAGAAATCTATTTGTATTTTATTATGCTTGTAAATTGCAAATAGCCCTAAAATAAAAATACACACACCACAACTTATTTTTTATTTCCACGTTTTCTATCATTGGAAAGCACAGAATCCACACATTCAGAATCTGTAAGTGTCTGAAACATGGTTTAGTCGTCGCATTTACAAAACAGAACCACACTTCTCATTATGATGTACAAAGACGACAACAGTAAGACACTTATGAGTTTATTATTTTAATTTCTGGTTGCATATATTAAGATCTGTTACAGCATGGTAATTTCTCGTTAGGTGGTTCATCAGTGTTTGTTTAGATTAATTGATGCTCGATTTGAAAAGTTTGAGTAACACTGCTTAGGGTCGAAAACTATCACAGCTGTTAGTTTATGACTCTAAAATCGCCAACAATTTCAGTTTGACAGACTGATTTAATATTGGAGACAATAAAAGTGGAAGAAATATCTAGTTGTCTGTCAAGAGAAATCCTACTACCGCTAAAATCTCACGCTCCTCTATTTTCGTTTACATTTCGCTAAGAAGGAAGCTTCACTCACTCTTCTTCAGTGGTTCTTGGTGCAGCGCCCCCACAGGCGAGGAGGGGATCTACTACTTCTTGTTTAGACTTGGACAGCAGCTTTCATCCATTAATGTAGCGCTACTGCCATCTGAAACAGGTTTTTCAAAGGATTTGGTTAATTTGACTGCGTGAAAACAAACCGCAGCAGCTGAAAATGTAACGAATGTTGAACTGAGGAAGCTAATATGAGTTTTTGACTCCAGGTCTCAGTCCTGATGAGAATAATGATCAGATATCCAGTAGTGATCGACTACAAATTCTTTTTTTCTTTCTAAGAAAAGTTAGCCAAACATCTATGGATGATCGTAAGTTATTCAGTAAAAACCCAAATTCATACATGTGGATCAAATTCTGGGTTGTTTGTTTTTTAACTCATGAAATTTACATTATATATTTAGTATGGGATTGTTAAACTTCTGACTGCATCTGTATGACCAAAGTATACTTTTTTATTAAGCTTAAACCTATCTATACCAGGTAAGGAAGCCTTAGTTGTCATGCCAGACGGTTTCTTTGTGGTGTGATGAGAGCCAGGTGACAGTTCTGTTTCGCCAGCACTAATCCACATTAAGACCAGCCAGCATTAGCCCAGGTGACCTGGCAGGGCTTTACGTCTGGCCAGCTGCAGCACTATCCACAGCAGCAAGGCAGAAACTGTTCATTTATTAGGAGTTTGCAAGAAATAAATCTAATCTGTTTAAAGGATACATTCAAAAGCATTGCATTAAAGCAACATTTGTTAAAATCAGGTGGGCGGAATACCAAAAAAATGATACTCGGGTAAGAACCGCACTATTTTTAATCAAGTAAAAGTGAAAAGTAGAAACCAAAGACATTAATCTAGTTGGAGTAAAAAAGTACTTTGGTAAAAAGTATACCGAGATTAAATTATTAATCATTTAATATTTAAAAATTACACCATCAGATGAACCAAAATTCAAAGTTAAGTGGAAATGTTGGTATTTTAAGGACAAAAATAACAATGATTCATATATATGTCATAAAAATAATCAGGAAAATAAAAATGTTCCTAAATCAGTTCCTTTCAATAAAAAACTTATGAAACTCTAACAAAAACTGCAGGTGTGTCTGTCTGGCGAATATTTGGTTAAACCATGTTTGTTTTTCATTCAGTGGGTAGAAAATCCAGAAAGAGTAGAAATACTTCATAATAAAATTACTCAAGTAAAAGTGAAAAGTACAATGAGGTAGAAAATACTCTTAAAAGTATTCTTTTAAAAGTTACTCAAGTAAATATAATTGGGAAAATGGAACTAGTTACTACTAATCTCTGGTTAAAATATAGATACTTTGAAAAGTCGCGTTAATATTTGAGGTGTAGTTCTCTATGATCACCAGCAGGGGGCTGAAGGTGAGAAGGCCTTGATTACTGCTTCACACACTCTTGGTTTCTCTTGATGAGCTTCCAGAGGTCGTCACCTGAAATGGTCTTCCAGTGGACTTCCCAGAGATGCTCAGCTCTTGCTGGGCCTTTTGCCTTCACTCTGCGGTCCAGCTCACCCCAAACCATCTCGATTGGGTTCAGGTCCGGTGCACAGTAAAAATGCCGGTGTTGAATTAACACCCAAAAGTGTCTATATGTGTCCAAGTCAACAGGTGTTAAAGTAACACCTTTGAAAGTGTTAAAAGATTGACACCCATTTTTTGTTAAATTAATATTGGTCTATAATACTGAAATTGGTTAAAGAAAAGTTAAACTTTCCATTTCTGTGTATTGTTTTGAATATTTTCCACTGGATTTGATTGATATCGGCACCTTGTGGGTCAATTATTTACTTTTTTAACACCACATTATTGTTTTGTGATCAACACTACACTGGTGTTACTTTTAATATATTTTAACACTAACACCGTTGTAATGTTAATATGACACTCTGTGTTGTTGAATTTAACACCAGCTGACATGGATACATATAGACACTTTTGGGTGTTAATTCAACACTGGCATCTTCACTGTGTGACTAGAGGCCACTTCAGATGACCTCCTTCAGATGACCTCCTTCAGATGACCTCCTTCTTGGTCAAATAGCCCTTACACAGCCTGGAGGTGTGTTTGGGGTCGTTGTCCTGTTGAAGAATAAATGATGGTCCAACTAAACGCAAACCGGATGGGATATCATGCAGCTACAAGATGCTGTGGGAGCCATGCTGGTTCAGTTTGCCTTCAATTTTGAATACATCCCCAACAGTGTCACCAGCAAAGCGCCCCCACACCATCACACCTCCTCCTCCATGCTTCATGGTGGGAACCAGGCATGTAGAGTCCATCCCTTCACCTTTTCTGCGTCGCTCAAAGACACAGTGGTTGGAACCAAAGATCTCAAACTTGGACTCATCCGACCAAAGCACAGATTTCCACTGGTCTAATGTCCATTTCTTGTGTTCTTCAGCCTAAACAAGTCTCTTCTGCTTGTTGCCTGTCCTTAGCAGTGGTTTCCTAGCAGCTATTCTACCATGAAGGCCTGAGTCACACAGTCTCCTCTTAACAGCTGTTGCAGAGATGCGTCTGCTGCTAGAACACTGTGTGGCATTGATCTGGTCTCTAATCTGAGCTGCTGTTAACCTGCGATTTCTGAGGCTGGCGACTCGGATGAACTTATCCTCCGCAGCAGAGGCGTCTCTTGGTCTTCCTTTCCTGGGGCGGTCCTCATGTCAGCCAGTTTCTTTGTAGCGCTTGATGGTTTTTGCCACGCACTTGGGGGACACTTTCAAAGTTTTCCCAATTTTTCGGACTGACTGACCTTCATTTCTTAAAGTAATGATGGCCACTCGTTTTTCTTTATTTAGCTATTTTTGTCTTGCCATAATACAAATTCTAACACTCTATTCAGTAGGACTATCAGCTGTGTGTCCACCTGACTTCTGCACCACACAACTGATGGTCCCAACCCCATTTATAAGGCAAGTAATCCCACTTATTAACCTGACAGGGAAGTGAAAACCACTTCAGGTGACGACCTCTTGAAACTCATCAAGAGAATGCAAAGTGTGTGCAAAGCAGTAAACACAGCACAAGGTTGTTACTTTGAAGAAACTAGAATTTATTCATATTTTCAGTTGTTTTACACTTTTTTGTTTAGTACATATTTCCACATGTGTTAATTCATAGTTTTGACGTCTTCAGTGTGAATCTACAATGTCAATAGTCATGAAAACAAAGGAAACTCGTTGAATGAGTAGGTGTGTCCAAACTTTTGGTCTGTACTGTACATGTTTGGGAAAAGTTGAGCACTCTTTGGGGCCCTGAAGCTTTGTTTGATTATACCTTGGTCCAGCTTAGACATCTCTCTCTTTTTTTAGTTTCTACTGGGGCTGTAGTGATACAATAATCTCACGATACGATACACGATATTCTGTCCACAATATGACGTATATTGCGATATTCAGCAAACGATACAATTCAATACACTTTTGAGATTTTCTGAAAGATTTTAGAGGGACAGAGTGATTTTGTTGTTACATTGACTGTTATAATGTTGGATTGAATTAATTTAATTGAAAACTGATTAAAAGCACCAACTACACAAAACCTGGCTCTGGTTGGACACAGACTTAAAGTCGACAGCTGGACAAAATGAATCAAAGAAGTGGTGAGAAAACATGTTTCTTTTAGTTGAAACAGTCCAAACTGTAGCTGACATGCATTAGTAAAGTAAATAAAGTGAACCAAGTTCCTGCTCTGAATAGTTTGAAACCTTTTTAACCTGAACATCTGAAGGAATCACTCTAAGCCTGATGACCTGGTGAAGCCAGCAGTGAGTGAACAAGGTGACAGTTGGATGTTACGATACTTGAGGATGAATGTCGATTTTTTTCTAGGAAAGAAAATATCGATATATATCGCGATATCGATATTATTATACAGCCCTAGTTTCTAGTGTGCATTCTAATTAGTCTTGTGAATATTATAAAAATATTTGCTTTCTTCTGTAATTTCACATTTGAATAAATCAAAAACTATATGGACTTGAAGCATTATTTGTGCTGAATGACTGAGGCGTACATGGGGGAGTTTTCACCAATAACAATCAAATAAAAAAATAACAAAACTCGGCTGATTTCCATGTAATTGGGCCTGCAGAACCTGCAGAGGTCCGCAGCCGGAGTTTGGTATCGATCTGGGTGTAAATGAATGAGGGGCCGGACCGGATGTGGGACCAGCTACCTTCAGCTGCTGCTGCTGCTTTTACGGACAAACAACAGCGCTCGTCTAAATCCGGTCACTTCAACTCATTTTTTGTTGCATATTTTTCCAGCCAGAGGAGAAGCAAGCACGCAGCGTTCATTTGCAGATGCATTTTTCGCCCTCGGAGGGAGCAAAAAGCGGAGGGAAGTGTCGCTAAACCCCCCCGACTCCGGACTGACTCTCCTGCAGGTAAGAGCAGCGGTCCGTTACTGACTCCGGTTGCTAATGGCAGCTGCTAACTAGCTTAGCTTAGCTCCACTTTGCACTTAACACACAATACAGTCAGTGTGGGAAAAGTTGCTGTTTATTACCAGATATTAGATAAATAAAACAACTTCTCCCTCAGTCATTTCAAACATTTCTTTTGTGGGTTGCGACATAAATTTTAGCTAACTTAGCATGCTAGCATGTGCCGCTAGCTTCCTTCTGGTGAGTTGCAGCAGTTCGACGTTAAGAGTCAAATTTCTGTCAGATTTCATTCATTTACATAATGGCGATAACGTGGCTTTTCTTCTTCCAATTCTTTTTCTCGACAAACCGATGTCACGTGTTTTTAAGTCAGTTTGTGAGTTATCTACTCGTTTACTCAGACCGCAGTAAACCATGTGTGTGTGATGAGATAAGCTTTTGTCGGTGCTGCCCAGTTTATCAGGACTGTCGTGGCGCAGCGTTACGTTTAGAGACACATGCTGGAAAGCTGGAGCTGCACACACTTAGTCATGACAGGCTATATTTACTAGTGACCTATACTGCAACACTCGCACCAGCAGAAAGGTTACTGGAGTTCGTTTCACTCTGGATGAACCAGTGCATTGTTCTGTGCTGGGATGTCGTGTTTTAAAACAAAGGCTTTGTTGTTGTGTTTTTTCCTAACAGTAATATTGTGACTTGTAGGTCAGTGGTTCTTAACCTTTTTTGAGGTACCAAACCCACCAGTTGCACATGGGCATTCACTGAACCCTTCTTATCCCCCCACCAACCCCCACACACAAAATACTTTGCTGTATTCTGATTTAGTAATGTAATTATATTAGTTGTGTTACCACCCCCACGCCACTAGAGGCAGTACCAACCCCAAAAAGATGTGAGTAAGGAGCAGATTTAGACCATCGAATTTGGTAAAAAAAAAAAAAAACTAGGGCTGTAGTGATACAACAATCTCACGACAATCTCACGATACATGATATTCTGCCCACAATACGATATATATTGCGATATTCAGCAAACGATACAATTCAATACACTTTTGCGATTTTCTGAAAGATTTTAGAGGGACAGAGTGATTTTGGTGACATTTTGTGACTGTTATAGAGTTGGATTGAATTAATTTAACTGAAAACTGATTAAAAGCTCCAACTACACAATACCTGGCTCTGGTTGGACACAGACTTAAAGTGGACAGCTGGACAAAATGAATCAAAGAAGTGGTGAGAAAACATGTTTCTTTTAATTGAAACAGTACAAACTGAAGCTGACATGCATTAGTAAAGTAAATAAAATGAACCAAGTTCCTGCTCTGAATAGTTTGATACCTTTTAAACCTGAACATCTGAAAGAATCACTCTAAGCCTGATGACCTGATCACTCTCCCGGCGAAGCAAGCAGTGAGTGAGCAAGGTGACAGTTAGATGTTATGATACTTGCTGATGAATATCGATTTTTTTTTTTCTATGAAAGAAAATATCGATATATATTGCGTATATTATACAGCCCTAGTAAAAACTGAGCTTTGCTGAAGTATTTAAAGACACAAATTCAAATCCATGCTGAGAGTGGAGCTCCTTCAATCAGGCTCCTCCGCAGCTCTGATTGGCTAAGCAATGTAACATGATCCTCTTGACAGGCTAAGTAATGTAACGTGATCCTCTGATTGGCTAAGCAATGTAACGTGATCCTCTGATTGGTTAAGCAATGTAACGTGATCCTCTGATTAGCTAAGTAATGTAACGTGATCCTCTGATTGGCTAAGTATGTAACGTGATCCTCTGATTGGCTAAGCAATGTAACGTGATCCTCTGATTAGCTAAGTAATGTAACGTGATCCTCTGATTGGTTAAGCAATGTAACGTGATCCTCTGATTGTCTAAGCAATGTAACGTGATCCTCTGATAGCTAAGTAATGTAACGTGATCCTCTGATTGTCTAAGCAATGTAACGTAATCCTCTGCAGCCAGTGATGGCAAAGCGGGGCATCATCACGACTTTACACAAGTGTGTCTTTACCGCCGCAGCAGAGGCTCCGCCGAACCCCTGGGGTTCGATCGAACCCATGATGAGAACCACTGTTGTAGGAGAATGTTATGATGCACAGTGTTAAGTTACAGTTTTGTTTCAACTTTTGAAAAAACATTTGCACCAGAAACGATAATAATATTACAGTTTAGATGGGGAAGTGTGTTTGTTCCTCTCAGAGTTTCTTGATTAATTTGCATTTGGAAAACCAACGCTAGGCCTGTCACAATAAGTAAAGGTCAATTAAACTCATGATAAATTTAAACAATCTCAATATTTTTCACTTTTCTCTCTTTCTGACAATAGCTAGATGATAAAACTCTTCAGTCTGGTGGTCTCAGTTAGACTTTTTGAAGGATAATTTTATTTAGAGAGACTTCATAATTCATTTTATTTGTTGCTTTGTTTATTTATTTTGGATACTTAAAATGTCTTCCAGTTCCTGTGTTAAATATTCCTTTGAGTTTAAAGTTTATTGATCTTTGAGAATGCGTTCTTGGATTATTATGCTATTACCATTGAAAATGCTCTCAAAAAAACAATATTATCGTTTATCGCAATAACTTCTGGAACAATTTATCATCCAGCAAAATGTTTTATTGTAACACTCCTACCTAAAGCATAATTACTTTTCTTTAGTCTCTGTTGGCTAATGCACATGTAATTTTGGTAAAATTTATGTGTTAATGTGCATAAAGGCTGCAGGATATATTAGGAAAATGACACTATTAGAATTGGCTTGTTGTTCAAAATAGCTTAATTGTGAGAAACATCAATTTTATTTCACCCTGAGGTTGTGAAATGCTTGGTGTTTGCATGTTCAGTCTTGTTTAATTGAGCTCCTAAACATCCAACAGCCTGTTTTTTGTGCCATGAACCAACGTTTGAAAAGTAACTCTTTTGCGGCTGAGCAAAATGTGCAATTCAAATTAAAGCTTCTGCAAAGCGTGTTTGTGCAAAGTTCACTCCCATGCAGACACGTAGTAGTAACCCGTTGATCCTCGTATCAAGCTCAGTGTAGGCCTGTAGGACTTTGAGGTATATAAACATTGATAAGACTTTATCTTTACTCTTTCATTAATGCAGTTTGCTGAGGGATGACAGCGACTTTAGCTGTTTGTACTTGTAGCAGTAACTTCACCCTTTTGCCATTAGTCCTCTCACTTTCCCCAAAACAGAAACGAGGCACTTAGGGATCCTCCAGTGTTATCAGTCACTGCACAGCCTTTTAATGTGGCCGCATCCACGCAAAGTGCTGAGGCGGCTTTAAAGAGGTTATAATCGTGTTTTAGGACTGCAGGCTTAGGACTTTAGCTTTGACTGTTTGGACATCTGATGTTATTCAGGAATAACCCAGATTCAAATAGATAGGGCTCTTTTTATCTATTTATTTAATAAGCGATAAAATAGTCTAATAGTTTTGGTATCAGGCAGCTTTATCATGGCTTCGTACTTTTAGCGTTTTTAGAGTTGGTTATTTTCAAACATACAGGGTTTTTTGCATTTGTGAAATGCATTTTTTTGAAGGACAAACATTTAGGGTTCATTCCCACCAGCCCTGTTTGGTCCACTTTAATTGGACTCTAGTTCAATAAGAAAATCAGATTAGCTTGGAGAGGTGTGAAGAGTATTAACAGGCCTACCAACAAACCTACGTCTCTGTTCAATTAAAGGGAACTCTGGTGCAGTTTGAGAGCAAATGTGAATGACAATCAAACCAGTACCGCTCCAAAAGCAGGAAGCAAACTATAGCACAATGCATTCTGGGTAAATATAACCAAAACAAACATGACAGCCTGGCTCTGTTTTACAAAGAGAAATCCTACAACTGCTGAAATCTCACACTACTCCATTTTTGTGTACCTTTTGTGAAGTAGGAAGTTGTAGTAGTCTTCAGAGGTTTTGTGCCATTTCCTTCAGTGGTTCTTGGTGCAACGCCTCCACAGGCGAGGAGGGGAACAGGTTTTAAAAACGTTTGGATTGTTTCGTAGCGCGGTGAGAAAGCGGGAAACGAACCACATTAGCTGAAAAATGTGACAAATGTTGCAATTTTGGTTCCTAATCCAACTATCAAGTGGGAAAACGCAATAAAACATGCTTTATACACGTTGTGGACTTCTGTTTTTGCTGTTAATTTGCTGTTACACTGATTTGCCACGTCACATTAAGTTTAATAGTTTACCCTTGAGTATTTTCATTACAAAACAAAAAGAGTGCCATTTTGTTTTGGACTTTGTTGACGAGAGATGCTCAAATCCAGTCCTAGAAAGCTGATATCCTGCAACTTTTACACCTGACTCTAATGCATGACCGGGCTTTGTAAAGTTGAATAGCATGTAGATGTGAAGGTCCAGACTTTTGATTCAGATTTAAAAGTTGAAGTAGAAACACATTTGTCAATCCTGACCCACCTGTCCTTCAGCCCACCTGATCCAGATGATGGCATTACCACCTCAGCAAGAGCTTCTGCTAATCACCTTTCATTAGTCAGGTGTTCAGTAGATGGATAACACAGAAATCATGGTTCTGTGATATGGATGCAAACTTTTAGCACCATATTTGGTGGTAATGTTGATAAAATCGACGATAAGGAGTATTTATTACCTCTTCTTTTAGGCTGTTGCTCCTGAAAAATATCTTCATTTGTAATGCACGTCTTTAGAAAACCGTCATGTAAAAAATGTGGGATTTATGTCTCTAAACTGAGCATTTTAAATGCATTATTGATGCCGTCATTGAACAAACGGTGAGGAAAATATTAAAAAATATCAATCACAACACTGTGGACAGTTTTAAATAAAAATTATCACGACAAACAAAATCGCGATAATTGATAAACGATACGATAAATTGCTAAAACTGGTTAAAATGCAAAAGATAGTCGTAAAAGTGTAGTTTTTTTATTATTTGAATAAAGGGAACAAAGATAAAATGGTCATTTTTGTCTTTATCAAAGTACTTATCTTGTTTGCAAATGTTCAGAATGTGGTGAAAACTGCAAAAAAATGAAGATTAATTCTAGAAAAGTACGTAGCAAAATAAATGTATTTATTTGTGACATTGTGTGAATAATTACATCTCTAGTCCGTCTTGATATGTTGGTCCGCGTCTGTCTGCTGCAGCCCTGAAACTAAAAAACTCTCTGGCTGCTGTTTTTACTCTCCGTCGATGGAAACGTTTGGCTGTCGTGTAAGTGCAGCCTTAAAATACTCGGCGGATTCCTTGAGGCGGTTTGGGTGCAGGACGGTGCGCTAATGCAGTGAGACATGAACAGAATTCACTCTCCACTGATCACAATGTATTTTTATCTGCTTCTGGTCGCTGAGCCTCCGGTCGGTTCTGTGACCTTTAACACTTTCCTGCTGTGACGGTTTTTGTCCGCCGGCTTATAAAGACCAAGAAAAAACATCCAAAGGTTTCTGTCAAGCATGCCGGCGTGTAAATATTTAGCTTTAATTCGGTTGCAGGGATTTTTTTCTGCAATGTGGGACTTGATTAAAAGTTAATTGCGAGATAACATGTAATTAATCACATTTTAATTGATAATTAAAAATTATCAACAAAATAAGCGACATTTTCAATTCAAAAACCATTTTTCCTGCTAAATTGTTGAATAAAAACACATGAGATCAACAAATTTATTTAAAATGTTTTACTTGGGTTATTCAACCATACGGTGCAAAGTGCTATTATATTTAGCTTTAATTCATATTTCAAACTCAGTATTGTGGAGGGATTTTATTTTCAGTAGTGGAGAGACTTAATTAAAAATTAATTGCACAGTCTGCAATTAATCACATTTTAATAAAAAATTATCAACAAAATTAGCAACATTTTCAATTCAAAAACCATTATTGCTGCTAAATTATTAAATAAATACAAATATGAGCTTGGCAAAAACGTTATTTTCAATTTATTGAGGTTATTCAACAATAAGTTGCAAAGAGCTATTATATTTAGCTTTAATTCACATTTTAAACTCGGTATTGTGGAGGGATTTTATTTTTAGTAGTGGAAAGACGTAATTAAAAAATGTATTGTAAATGTATTTAATCACATTCTAATTAAAAAATATTGACAAAAAAGCAAAATTTTCAACTCAGAAACCATTTTTGCTGCTAAATTATTGAATAAATACACAACAAATTAATATTTTATTTATTATTTAGAGTATTCAACCATCAGATTGGTGCAAAGAGATATTTTCATCTCTCAATGTAACTTAAAAAACACTTTAGGAATATGGATTGTGTTTGCTGCCTTCAGCATTGGGGATTTCATAGGGCAACTTGTTCTGCATTGAGATGTATTTTAGTCTCACTTTTTAAAAATGTACACACAACAATAATCTGAATCGGCAGGTCAGGCTTGTTAATTGATTGAACTAACTGATTGGAAAACGACAATCGGTGCACTCTGTAATCACAGCTCCACAAATGCAAATACTGCTTAGACTGACTGACTTGTCTGTTTTTTTTCTCTTAATGTGCCTTATGGTGCACTTTATATATGAACAAAGATAGAAAACGGACCATTCATTAATCATCCAGTGCAGATTAGGGATGTATAATAACATCGATATCGCGATATATATATCGATATTTTCTTTCCTAGAAAAAATCGATATTCATCTGCAAGTATCGTAACATCCAACTGTCACCTTTCTCACTCACTGCTTGCTTCGCACCAGGTCATCAGTCTTACAGTGATTCCTTCAGATGTTAAGTGTCAAGGTTTAATTAAACTATTCAGAGCAGGTACTTGGTGCATTTTATTTACTTTACAAATACATGTAAGCTACAGTTTGTACTGTTTCAATTAAAAGAAACATGTTTTCTCACCACTTTGATTCATTTTGTCCAGCTGTCCACTTTAAGTCTGTGTCCAACCAGAGCCAGGTATTGTGTAGTTGGTGCTTTTAATCAGTTTTCAGTTAAATTAATTCAATCCAACTTTATAACAGTCACAAAATGTCACCAAAATCACTCTGTCCCTCTAAAATCGTTCAGAAAATCTCAAAAGTGTATTGAATTGTATCGTTTGCTGAATATCGTAATATATCGTATCATGGGCAGAGTATCATGTATCGTAACGTAAGGTTATTGTACCACTACAGCCCTAATCACGATAAATGATAAACGATACGATAAGCCCCATCAGCAGCTGAAGTTTGTGTAAGGAATCCACACTGAGTGGTTGTTGTACCGTAACGGATCCCATCGGTTCCTGTAGAGCAGAACTCTGTCTGGTTCTGTTAATGTTAATGCAATGTGACATATTCAGGGTGCACATAGCCTGGTAATCAGCGCTAATCTGATCCACTGGATTAGAGGATGGGAATCCAAGACTCTGCTTACTGTACATGTGTAGCTGCTGCTGCCTTCCTTAAGGAAACCATCCATAACCAGCCTCCAAATATTCATTCATTTGGTTTCCACTCCTCTCCATGATGGAGATGTGTTTATTTTGGTGACTTTTCTCCCTGCTGCTGATGGGTAACGCTTTACTTGGCGCCCACGCTGATCAGGCAGTTCCTCCGTCAGGTCCTGGGATCTGGCTGTATTCTGCTGTCATCATCATAATCTCCCGATTTTCCTGCTCTGGGATTATCATGGCTATGAAGCAGGCCAGCCTGTGACCGTCCGCTGCTTTCCACAGGCCTCTACTTTCACATTATTTACTTTGGTTTTGAGTTTGGTGGCAAACAAAGAGCCAAAATGCTGAATCAGAGCGCTGTGATGATCTTCACTGGGATCTGTGGGGCGATGGTGTTCATGGCCATGGCCTACTATGTCTACTGGTAAGTTCAGCACAGACGGGTCGATTGGCTTCATGCAGGAAAATGTCATTTATTGCATATTTTTAAGGCAGTCTGGAACAGCTTGTGTCATTTTTTTCAAATTTTGCTCTCAAATGATCTCAAACGTTATCGCGATAAACGATAAAATTATTGTTTAGAGACCATTTTCAAGTCACGCAATAGTGATGGCATAATAATGTAAAAACACATTAAATAAACTTTAAATGCTAATGAATATTGACCACTGCAACTGGAAGACGTCCTCAAAATAATTAAAACAGAAGCAATACATAAGATGAATTATGATATTTGTCTTTCCAAAAAAATTGCTAGTTTTTGATAAAAAGAGGAAAACGATAAATCCTGTAAATGGAAGTTATTGAACTCATTTTTTAAATCAGAGTTTGGTAGTAACTAGTTTCATTTACTCAGTTATATTTACTGGAGTAACTATTTTGAAAAAAATTACTTTTAGGAGTATTTTCACTATGCCCTACTTTTTACTTGAGTAATTTCATAATGAAGTATTTCTACTGTTGAGTAAATTTTCTGGATTTTCTTCCCACTGAATGAAAAGCAAACACCTGCAGGTTTTGTTAAAGTTTCATAATTTTTTTTTTATTAATTGAAACTGATTAGGGGGGGAATTTTCCTTGATTTTTACTTTTTGCCATTTTCGCCCTTAAAATACAAAACTTTTCATTTAACTTTATATTTTATTCTATCTGATGATGTGATTTTTAAATATTAAATTATAGTAACCTCAGTTACTCAGTACTTTAATAAACATTTTACTAAAATACTTTTTTTTACTTACTTGAGTATAATTTTTGGTTATTCTGCCCATCTCTGATTTTAATTTATGATGCAATTAATTTACTTGTTTATTGTAACAGACCTAATTAAAATGTTAAAAATCAAGCGGTTCCAAATTGTCTAACTTTTCCTCTGGTTTGTTGGTGTTTTCTGGCGGTGAGTGTTGGTAGAAATGCAGGTTATTATTTTTAGTGTTCAGGTGATGCAGAGCAGCTGCCCAGCCTTAAGCAGCTTTAACCCAGTCAGCATTGCTTATCTTTCCTCCAGCCTCACAAGTGGGGCCTGTTTTCATTCTGTCCATCCAAGCATATTTTTACACCAAACCACCTGTGCCTGTTTTTGTTTTCACCCATAACACATCCAGTATCTAGTTTACATACTTTAGATCACATGTGTCAAACTCAAGGCCCGCGGGCCACATGTGGCCCGCCATGTCATTTTATGTGGCCCCCCAGTGTTTTATAGGCCCATGATTGACTTAAAACATGTTTTGAGCACGAATTGACTACAAACTACATCTCCCAAAATGCATTCCGATTGTTACCAGCCAACATTACTGCTTCTCGCCACTAGAGAGCGGCAGAGTCACCTCAAGCTACTTATTGATTTTACCAGCGAATAAAACCCCGACATCGACAAGCTAGCATCAAAATGTCCAAGAAAAGAAAAATCGATTTACAAGTAAGACTGTGAATGAAGATGTGTGTAAGTTGGTGTCAGGGCGGCAGGTGGCGCTAGACGTTTTTTGCTATCCGTCATCTTGACCGACAACATTAAAAAAAAATCGGTCATGTACTATTTTTATCTGTGAAATTACAATCATCGGCTATTGAGCCGCATTTTATGCGGTTTAGCTAATATTTGCCGTGAATCCAGATCCCATCACAAATTAAGCAGATAAACGTATCTACATTTTTCTCCGTATGACACAAACCACTGACTGAGGCCTCAAAACTTAATAAATTAAATTAAGCGACTTCACTTAAATTATCATCACTTCCCCCCTGGGGTCTGAACCACTTCCTGCTGGTTCCCATCTGCAGAAAAATCTGCGCTGATCAAACAGATCAACTGAAATCTGTGAGTGTTTTCACCCTTCGCGGTCTGCTGTGGCTTTTACCAGGTTTATTTATTTATTTTTTTCGCTTTTCCGAAACGGACAGGTGTTAATCTGCAGCTCCTCCAGAGCGCCGGTCTCCTGGGTAACGTGGACCCAGAGGCTCCATTTGTTAAACCCGCTGGATGAGTTACTTCCAGCGGTTTTTAACTCGTTGCAGCGGCGTAGCCGCGTCCGCAGTGGCTGAGCACCGACTGCACATGTTACAGTTTAATTAACTTTTGTGTCGTCATTTATTTCCTCAAAATAAACTGTCGGCTCCTCAAATGGATTAACACAACGTTGCTTTCTCTTTAGTTTTCTCTGGTCTGTAATGGAGACTTGAATTTAATGCGCCATTGAATGAATGAATCTGGAGGACTGAACCTGGGCTCTCCTGATTTGTACCGTCAATGTGGCCCGTTGACAGTGGCCAATATGCTCAAGTGGCCCTCAGTGAAATTGAGTTTGACACCCCTGCTTTAGATCAACATTAGATTATTTCTTCTTTCCTTTGGTTTGTTGTTTTGTTTGTATTTCCTTTTAATTGCTATAAAGCTCTTTGTATTGCCTTGTTGCTGAAAATGTGTTCTATAAATAAAATTACCTTTACCAGACCTGTCAATAGCTACTTTTACTAGGTAATAAAATTGTCTCAGAAATTATATTAAAGACCAATAAACACTGGAGATATTTAAATATTCAAAATAAACACCACGACCAGAAGCAATAAATAAAATGGAAATGAAAACCACACACAAGCGAAACAATAAATAAAATGGACAATAAAGTCTTGGTAAACAAAATATTAATCACCAGAATGGAAATTATTGAGCCTCATTCATTAATTGCTTATTGCGACAGGTTTAAACACGTCTGTATTTTCAAAACTGCACAGGACGTTCCTTATTAAATCTTTTCAGATTCTCATCAATCATTCATTCATTTAGCTTTTTAATTAATCAAAGTAATAATCAACCCATATAAAGAAAGTAAAGTCAGAATCACATCCAGTATAAAAAGTTGATCATAAACAAATTTCACACCAAACGCATAAAAGAAAAAAGGGAATCAGGAATATAAAAATCTCAGATTACTCTTTTTATTAAAGAGTAAAACTGTACCTCATTGGTGAGATTGTGAAAAATTACAGGCATATCTTGCCCACATCTTTTGGAAATGTGATGCAATAACACCAATTTGGTGTTAAATAATTCACTACTGAAAATACTTGGCTGCAAGAGTCATAGAAACATTACATCTGTTTAATTTATCTGAAGGAAATGTACAAAAACGTTACAGATATCTGGTTAAAATACTACTAGCAGCTGGTAAAATGGACATTATAATGAAATATGGAGGAAAAGGCCCCCTACTGTGACCCAATTGATACAGACTAGAACAGATTAAAATTATGGGAAAATTGTCGAAATGAAAATCTTAACAGTCTTGATCAAGTAACAGAAAAAAAACGTGCCTAACTTTTTGTTTGATTGGATTACTGCTCCAAACCTTTATCTAGTATGTTTGACTGCTGTATTTATAAAAGTTTGTTCTGATTATTAGCAGATAAGTATAATTACCCACACAGCTGCAGATAGCTGGGGACTGTTTTCATGATGCGAGGTCTTCCTCAACGAGACTATCTGGTTGTTTTTGGGGAAAAAAACACAACATTGGAGATATTCAGCAGAACGAGAAGTGAAGAAGTTTCTGTTATGGTAAAGGAATGGAGCAGGCTGATGTGATAAGCTCTTGTTTACAAATGAACCAGTTTTACTCCGTTCTGTTGACTGATAACAAAGGACAGCTGCACTCCAGAGCTGTTCAATGTGTATAAATGACATTATTACGCTTAAAATACATTCTGGTTCTAGTAGGGTACTTATTTAAGGCGTCTGTGAAGAGGTTTGTTGAAGCTGAGTGTTGTGTAGGTGCTGTGTGTGGCATCACACTGATAGGACCAGAAGGGAGTGTCTGTGGAAAGAGGAATGAGAGCAAAGTTCATGATTTATTTGGAAATGCCTCATTCTGCAGCGCGGCATGTCGCAGCAGCAAAGTTTCTGTAGGGCAGCTTGAGATGAAACGCAGCGACAGCGACTGACTGTGGATGGTGAGCAACAACAAGGTAGAAATTTTACGCCTGATTGTAAAAATCTGATAAAGCTGGATGTTATTTATTAGTTAAAAATTTTAATTTATGTTTTTAACAAATGTGAGAGGCTGGAAAATTAATCTGTGATTTTCTGATGTCTTAAAAGCAATGGATAGAAGTGAGAGTCGGTTCACATGAAGTTAACTTTGGTGTGGTTTCAGTTTTTCTGGGACTAATCAGAGAAAACGGGAACACGTTTACAAGGTTTGTGTAAAGCTTTAAAACTTTTGAAGTCATTCATCTTAGTTTTAAGCATTAAAAACTTTTTGTTGTAAATCATCTAGTAGTGAAACAATTAATCAAATTAGTCACGATTAATCAATTACTGAAATTGTCAACTAATTTAGTAATTGATTCATTGTTAGCTGCTATTTGCAGTAAAGTCAAGATGTGTATATATTGCATTTAAGATGAAAAAATGTTCTTTGTCTGTAAATGTCACCTTTTGCTTAGTCTTTTGGAACTTTTTGATATTCACCTTCACTAAAGGAATGCTATGTCATTGCATTTTAGGAAATAACATTGTTATTCTATAAAGTATTTATTTGCTTATCTGCGTCTTTTAATGCATCTCTAATACTGTAAGTGGTTAAATGGAAAATCTGCAATTCTAACGTTCCAATTAATCATCAGAATATTTGATTACTAAAATAATCGTTAGTTTCATCCCTCAGTTAGATGATAGTGTTGTTGTTAGTTAGTGTTGTTAGTTTTTATTTTGCTACAATGTATCTGGTGTACTAATAACTTATCAGTTTTATCACACAATATTTGTTTTTGCGAGTCTCTGACTTTATGGTTTTTATGGTCACTTTTATTATTATTGATCATTGATCATTTCACAATAAGGTGATGGATGTTGATGCTGAGGAAGGAAGGATCTCCAGTAGCAGTCAGTCTCGCAACAGGTCTTAAAATGCCTCTGACTGAAAACTCTGCATCCATGAATCCTTGTTTTCAATTCGGACTTCGATATTATTTGAGCTTTTGAGATGCTAATCATCTGCTCCCAATCGTAAAAACATCTTGTTGCCATGACTACACACCGGAGCAACTGTGCCATCTTATAGAGACGTTGGCTTAAACTTGTTGCATAGATTATATGAAGTCTGTTGGAGCTTGCAAGAAACACAGATTTAATAAAATGATATGTAACTTTCTTAAATTATCAAACAGGTTTAATAAAAGTCATGGTTTCCATAAGTCATGCGGGTCTGAAAATTGTCATTTTGGTCTTTAGAAAGTTCTGGATTTCATTAAATTGGTGAAACTTACAGAAACCAGTGAACTTTCCAGTGAATGTGTTTGAACTGTCATGTTTTAAGGTTGCTTGGCGTTTTAGGAATTGATTTGTCCTCCTCATTCTGGTTGTAGTAAATTATTTTCTCACCTTCCTTATGTTTGTATACATCTATGAATCACCAGCTTCCTTGGTTTTTTAAGATAAAATGTTTCATTGTCACAAAGGTCACGTTTGTAGGATCATGCTGAGATATTTATGCTTGATTAAACTGATAATGAGCTGTCAGTGCAGGAACCAGCGTGTGTGTGGGATTGATTGGAAAATACCTCTCCCCTACCTGCAACAGTCTGGCTTCATAACATCCGTTTGGCCTAAATTCAAGCTGCCTGTGTTCCAGGGCTGTGACTAACAATTAATTTAGTAAATAATTAATCTATCGATTGTTTTGGTGGTTTATTGATTAATGGGATAAAAAAACATTCTACAGATTTTTCATTAAAACACTTGGGCCTAGCGCAAAATATGCAAATAAACACATTTAATTCCTTTTTTAAAAAAAATAAACATTTTATTTTCGAAAATGCAATAACACAACTTTCCTTTAGTAAACCTGAAGCGCGTGAAGCTAACATATATTAATATTTTAAATACATAATGTATGTACAATATTCATTGTACAGTTTCTGCCTGGAATATGTTTTTATTTTTATTTTGAGACGACGTACGCCAGTTAACAATCAATTGATTACTAAATTAGTTGACAATTAATCGCTATTAATCTTCTCTCGTCTGTTCACAGCATCTATAAATGTAAAATAAGCCTACTTAAGTGTCTAAAAGTTGCTGCTGCTGCTTTCCTTTGTTTATAATTGAATTAATAGACAATATTTTACTTTTACCTTACTTTGCTCTCAAACTAAATAAATGCAACTCTAGCCAAGCATTATTTAAAGAATAGACACCAGTTAATAAAAGAGAACTGAAAACTTGTAACATTTGCGTAACACTTCAGACTGCAACCAAACAGTTGCTGGTTGATTTTCACACATTTGAGGAAGTTGTGACTTGTTGCTCACAGTGTGGACAGGCCTTTAATGTTTGACTTGTTAAACACTCAAAAAATTCAGCATTTGTTTTAAAATATGTCTGCTTTATTGTAAGCGACTCAGGTGTAGCTGGTATTAAATTTAACTCATTTCAGTGACTGATTTATATCCAAAAAGAACTGTAGTGGGTTTCTAAGCTCTTTGAAACCTTTTTGTAATCTATGTAGGATATGAGAAGAGGATCTCCTGTAAATAGTGTTTGGGATTTAATTTTCTTTCCACTTTAAGCTGCGGTAGAATAACAAACCCTACAGAATAGTGGAGCGTCCCTTTTCTAACAACTGTGGGGTTTCTACAGTTAACAGATTAGAAATGTTGGTCGGAACCGCGTTAAAACGGGCTTAACCTACACTTTAATGGGCTTTGCTGCAGATGTGGGAACGGTCCATTCAGGATTGTGTGTTGTGTAGTTGCCTCGGTACACACACTGTAATTGTACATTTGACCTACATTGCTTCCTAAAAAATTATCTTCCCTTGCTGTTATTGTGTGTTGGCTGCTTTTCTAAACAGGTTTCAGCTTTTTAAATCATATTCCTTTACTAAACTGATCTAAAATTTATAGTGTAGGTCACTTAACACTGCAGCCGGACATAATCTGTTCATTAAATCAGTCTTTATTTCTGCCATAATGTCTTATTCTCTCACTGTAATAACCCAGAATCCATATCATCAATTAATTGGTTTCTAAAATATGTATGTTTTGGCTTTGAGGTACTATAATGATCAGAAAATATTAAAATTTGGAATAAAACCAAATTTTTCTCCAGATAAGAATTGAAGAAGCTCAGATATCTTCACAAAAATAAATAACCTCTGCTTTTATTTTATTGCTGCAAGTCCTAGTGCTACATTATGAAATTCTCACAGCATAATCCAGAGTAAAACTATCATGTTTTCACAATATTAACAAAAACCTTTAAACAACCAAAGAGTACGTCCCGTTGTCTATTAGCTCTAGTGTGAAATAGCTGGTAGCATGCTAACTGTGGTTTTACAGCAACAGCATCTTGGTGCAGTTCTGCCTAAACGTTTTGAACTATGGAACAACATTGTCAGTTTAAACGTCATCAGTGGCTGTAATTTTATTGGAAGTCCTTTAATTTAACCTGCATACAATATTTTATTGAAACAAAGTAGAAAAGGAGGAAAAATCTTGTAGGTGTGAAGCTGTTTTTGTAATAATGGCTTCATTGTTACAGGAAAGGCAAATGGGGATCCAAGTACACAAACATCTACTTTCTTTTTATATTATTTACCTGTATTTTTAATACTTTTTTTTCATATGAACCTTTTTGTGTCTTTTAATAAGGTTTATAATGATGAAACAAACCTACTTACTACTCACTCTTCAAGTCCTTTTGTCTTATAGCCTGTTCTGGAAAAGAGAAACTGTTTTATACGTTTGTTGTTTTAAATAAGTTGATATAAATTTCACTGTTGCCTTAATGTGTCCCTTCATTCTCTGATCTGCTGTCTGTTCACAGGTCCGTGGTTTTGGCTGACGGGCCGTGTAAACGCGGCTTGTAAAGGAACTCAACCGTGGTAAGAACATCGATTTTCTGATTTTCCTCAAGTTAATCAAAGCAACATCTTTAAGTTGACACTATTTTATCAACGTTTAAACTGAGGATGAAATGATTAATTTACTTAATCACGATTAATCAGTATAGTTGATAAACCATCAACTTAGTAATCGATTAATCATTACCTGGAGTACAGACAGAAAAGGCAATTTGCTGAAAGAACAACACACTCAGGGCAGAATTAAGCCAAAACCTTACAAAAAAGTTTACAGGTCGGTGGTGGTGTGTGAGTTTGGTTCTGTTCTGTGTCCAGGTCGGTGGTGGTGTGTGAGTTTGGTTCTGTTCTGTGTCCAGGTCGGTGGTGGTGTGTGAGTTTGGTTCTGTTCTGTGTCCAGGTCGGTGGTGGTGTGTGAGTTTGGTTCTGTTCTGTGTCCAGGTCGGTGGTGGTGTGTGAGTTTGGTTCTGTGTCCAGGTCCTGGTGGTGTTGAGTTTGGTTCTGTTCTGTGTCCAGGTCGGTGGTGGTGTGTGAGTTTGGTTCTGTTCTGTGTCCAGGTCGGTGGTGGTGTGTGAGTTTGGTTCTGTGTCCAGGTCCGTGGTGGTGGTTGAGTTTGGGTCGGTTCTGTGTCCAGGTCGGTGGTGGTGTGTGAGTTTGGTTCTGTTCTGTGTCCAGGTCGGTGGTGGTGTGTGAGTTTGGTTCTGTTCTGTGTCCAGGTCGGTGGTGGTGTGTGAGTTTGGTTCTGTTCTGTGTCCAGGTCGGTGGTGGTGTGTGAGTTTGGTTCTGTTCTGTGTCCAGGTCGGTGGTGGTGTGTGAGTTTGGTTCTGTTCAGTGTCCAGGTCGGTGGTGGTGTGTGAGTTTGGTGTCTGTTCTGTGTCCAGGTCGGTGGTGGTGTGTGAGTTTGGTTCTGTTCTGTGTCCAGGTCGGTGGTGGTGTGTGAGTTTGGTTCTGTGTCCAGGTCCCTGGTGGTGGTTGAGTTTGGGTCGGTTCTGTGTCCAGGTCGGTGGTGGTGTGTGAGTTTGGGTCGGTTCTGTGTCCAGGTCGGTGGTGGTGTGTGAGTTTGGTTCTGTTCTGTGTCCAGGTCGGTGGTGGTGTGTGAGTTTGGTTCTGTTCTGTGTCCAGGTCGGTGGTGGTGTGTGAGTTTGGTTCTGTTCTGTGTCCAGGTCGGTGGTGGTGTGTGAGTTTGGTTCTGTTCTGTGTCCAGGTCGGTGGTGGTGTGTGAGTTTGGTCGGTTCTGTGTCCAGGTCGGTGGTGGTGTGTGAGTTTGGTTCTGTTCTGTGTCCAGGTCGGTGGTGGTGTGTGAGTTTGGTCGTTCTGTGTCCAGGTCGTGGTGGTGGTGAGTTTGGGTCGGTTCTGTGTCCAGGTCGGTGGTGGTGTGTGAGTTTGGGTCGGTTCTGTGTCCAGGTCGGTGGTGGTGTGTGAGTTTGGTTCTGTGTCCAGGTCCGGTGGTGGTTGAGTTTGGGTCGGTTCTGTGTCCAGGTCGGTGGTGGTGTGTGAGTTTGGTTCTGTGTCCAGGTTCTGGTGGTGGTTGAGTTTGGGTCGGTTCTGTGTCCAGGTCGGTGGTGGTTGAGTTTGGTTCTGTGTCCAGGTCCCTGGTGGTGGTTGAGTTTGGTTTGTGTCCAGGTCGGTGGTGGTTGAGTTTGTTCTGTGTCCAGGTCGGTGGTGGTTGAGTTTGGTTCGGGTTTGTCCAGGTCGTGGTGGTGGTTGAGTTTGGGTCGGTTCTGTGTCCAGGTCGGTGGTGGTTGAGTTTGGTTCTGTGTCCAGGTCCCTGGTGGTGGTTGAGTTTGGGTCGGTTCTGTGTCCAGGTCGGTGGTGGTGTGTAGAGAGGAGCTCAGCCCCTCCAGGCTCCTCAGCCATGGCTGTCCTGGATTACCTGAAGAGCCTGTTCGTCCTGCAGCTGCTGATGGGCTTCGTGTTTGTGGTGAGCGGCCTCATCATAAACTTCATTCAGCTCTGCACCTGCGTCCTCTGGCCCATCAACAGGCAGCTCTACCGCAGAATCAACTGCAGGCTCTCCTACTCTCTGTGGAGTCGTGAGTACCTCAAACTCCTGCTGCGTAACCTTTGTACCCACTGTGATGCCGTACAGAGCCTTGTGGAAGCACTAGGAAAAATCCACAGTTTGCACATTTTTGTGCATCTGTTTGAGTCTAAACTGCGTCTAATAGCAGCCCAGACTCTTAAAAAACACCCAGCTTGTGTTTGGCACTGCAAAAATACAATATCTTGATATTATTGTCTAGTTTCTAACGCAAATAACTTTATTTTGTCTTATTTGTCAAGTGCACTATCTTACAAGTGACATTTTAGCAGGATAACAGATCCTTGGTTTAAGTGAATAATTCCTTAGTATTGATGAAAAAGGACTAGTTCCACTGGAGAGACTATTTTCCATTTTACAAGTTATCTGCCAATATGTCATCAATATTAAGGATTTATTTACTTAAAACAAGCCTACATTTTTCTAAAAAAGTTACTTTTAACTTAGTTTGTCTAATTTAAAGTGTACCAAGATATTTGCACTAGAAACTACACCAAAATTGGTTGGTAACATTTTGTGTTTTTACCATGTGGTGTCTGGAAAATGAACCATTTTATAAAATGTCCTGAATATTGAGTCACATTGGGTCGTTGCCTAGCAACCACTGCCAGCCCAGCCCGTCTCCTAGCAACCCGAGCAAAGTTCCAACTTCTCTGTAACTTTACCTCAGAAATGTCTGCTGTGTTTCTTAAGGCGCTTCACACTGCAGGAACGGACCGGAACGGACCGGAACGGACCGGAACGGACCGGAACGGCTGTGTTCACATTACAACTTGCGTTCCACCCGACCCCAAGCGTTCCAGCAGCTGATTGGCTGATATTGAGACGAAAATCAGCGTCTGACTCCATAACAACCAGCGGCCAATCAGCTGCTGGTTCTAAGCAGAAACGCTTGGGGCGGGTTGACAGTTGCTACGACGACAACAATGGACGACATGGATTTAATTTTGCTGCTCATCAACCTCATATAATTAATTAAATTCTGCCAACAAGCTGCCCTCAGAAAACAAAATGCTGAACGACTTCTACGTGTTGCAAGGAGAAATACAGAAGAAAAATACCACTAGTTACAAAATACAGTGAGAGCCAGCTGTCAACGGGAAATCAACGTCTGACTCCATAGCAACCAGCAGCCAATCAGCTGCTGGAACGCTTGGGGTCGGTGGAACGCAAGTTGTAATGTGAACACAGCCGACCCGATGTTATTAGTAACTGTTGGTTGTTGGTGATATAACATGCTGTACTCTCATTATGTATCGATTTGGATCTGATGTCTATTTTTGGCACACTTTTATTTTTTTGTGTATTTTATTTATATATATATCTATATGTATATATACATATAGATATATATATATAGAATTACTGCAATATGAATTGCCCATTCAGGACTTGAATAAAACTGAACTGAATCCTGCACAGAGAGAAAATGACTCTGCTGATACAGGATATTGATCCGATATTGGCCACAAAACAAGTCAGCGGTCAGTTATTCTCATACCTAATTTTTGTTGACTATTGTTATCTGATTGTCACTTGATAAAGCATTTTCTAATATTCCACACTACAAAATAGGTAGAAGTGTGTATGATTTGTGCTGATATCGGCTCAGTATTGGCTAATTCTCATAGCTGCGATATCAGTATTGTATCGGAAGTGAAGAAACGGGTTACACCACTTCTACTTTATGTTTCTGCTTAACTCATTTTACTTCACAATTACATGTCATCTTATGTTGGATGAATAAAATACACTAACGTGATAAAACGTGAAAAAGAGTGCGAGGCTCTGCGTCTGTAAAGAGAGCAGCAGAGTTTCTTTATTTTTCTGCACATGTCAGACACCAGGCTGGATGCTGAACTTTCACCTACTTCCATAACAGACTGTGACTCAGCTGCTAACGCTAAACCCTGACAGATATTTTTGAAGCAGCGACCTTAAACACTGGAGCAGATTCAGCATTTTTTTTTTTACATTTTGTCTTGATGTTTAAATCTGTCATTGTTTTTGTTTATTTTTAGAGCTGGTGATGATGCTGGAGTGGTGGTCGGGCACAGAATGCACCCTATACACCGACCAGGCTACGGTGGACAAGTTCGGCAAGGAGCACGTCATCATCATCCTCAACCACAACTTTGAAATCGACTTCCTGTGTGGCTGGACCATGTGTGAAAGATACGGGGTCTTAGGGGTCAGTTGAGCTCCAGACTGTGTCTACACACACATTGCCAGGAAGCTCAGGTGGTTATTTTGACACCGTTCTAACTGTAAAAGTTTCTCTCCTGCCTCTAGAGTTCAAAGGTGCTGGCCAAACACGAGCTACTGAAGGTCCCTCTGATCGGCTGGACCTGGTACTTTCTAGAAATCGTTTTCTGCAAAAGAAAGTGGGAGGAGGACAGAGACACGGTTTTTGCAGGCCTGAACAGGCTCAAAGACTATCCTGAATATATGTGGGTGAGTGTTGTGGTGGCATGTGGAACTGGGACGGTTTATTATTCATTTTAGATCGACAGGGTGGGCCATAAGTTTCCATACATAGAAAAATAAACACTTTATATCGGACAACTGTTTTTATTTTTGTGGGACTCTGTAATCGCTGCACTTCTTGGACCACTTTGTGCAACCATGCGACTGCTTCCCGATCCAGCCATCAGTATAATTTAATTTCTTTGCTCCATTGTCAAACCCATCTTCTTGGGTATCTGAAATATGAAAGAAATATACATTTTACATTCAAGTCTTAAATTTAACCTGCAGAAACCCTGTTCCTGTGTCCTTGTTTTCAGCATCCGCCTCTTTCTCAGCATGTTTAAAAGCATCCGTTTTATTTGGACCAGATCAGACGTTGTTCCCCTGATAAGTCGGGCAGAGTTGAGTTGGTTTGGCCTCCATCTGTCACCTTTAGTGGTCCTGTGAGGTTGGGTGGCGACATTGTTGTAGCCTCATGTTTCACTGAGGTGCATTTGATCTGTAATTCAACCAAGCAGATTAAATGGGACAAGAGAAAAGAGGACACACAAACCCTTCACTTTGATGGTTTTTTTTGTGTATAAGTTCAGCTTCTGCCTCCACAGTTTCTGATGTACTGTGAAGGAACCCGCTTCACGGAGAAGAAACACCAAATCAGCATGCAGGTGGCGGAGAGTAAAGGCCTCCCCAAGCTCAAGTATCACCTTCTGCCCCGAACCAAAGGATTCACCACCACGATGCAGTGTCTGAAAGGCACAGGTGCAGCGCAGCAGGAAACATCACAAACTGCGATGAAGCCCACAGGTTTTTGTTTCTCACTTCGTTTCCCTCCGTTTCAGTCAAAGCTGTGTATGATGTGACTCTGAACTTCAAGGACAACCAGATTCCCTCTCTGCTGGACATCGTCAACGGCAAAAAATACAAAGCTGACCTGCGTGTTAAGTGAGTTCATTTTATGCTCTCTATCTTAATAAAACATGAGGAAATGATTCAGTTGTCCTTTATCAGCTGGCTGGACTCCAGCGTCTTAATGGGTTCGTAATAATGGCTCCAGACAGATGAAATCCATTCATAACGACATCAATACTGATGGTTTAACTTAAATTAGACAGAAATGCATAAATCTGTCTGGCGTATGAGGATTTCCTTGTTGGAAAAGCCGGGTCAGTTGGCTTCTGGGATTTAAATGAATTAGCAGAGCGCCCTCTGGTGGCTGAAAGCAAACACTGCACACCACATGTTTCTCAAAAGTCTTAAACTATTAAATTTACTTTGATCATTTTCAAGATCTGGGAAAAATTGAGCTTCTTCCAAACATTATTACTTTTAAATAAATCTCAGTGTTTAAAGGTGAGGAGAAAAGATCATTTTAAAATTAAAGTGACGGAGATGGTCATATTTATTCAAGAAAAACTTTTCCTCTTAATATCCAACTATAATGAAATTCAGTAAGAACAAAAACAATAGATGGCAAAAATAACTAAAACATGTACATTTTTCACAATATTGGGATGTTCCAAAAATATCTGATAAATAAGTATGTCACCTTTAAACATTCCCAAAAGACATTAGGGAAAAGCCGGAACCAGATTTCAGTTTCTTTAACTAGTCAGGAGTTGGTAGAAAATATAAAATGTGTTGAGCCTGGAGCTGGAAATCTTTTACCGAAGGAAAAGATCCACAAAGTTGAAGATGGAGGCATTTTATCCTATTATTATTATTATTAAATGTTGTCACTTAAAACAAAAAGTTTCTGTTAGAGATTTACTTCCAGCTGGAAGCACAACTGCTGGTAACCAGTACTGGTGAACCGATTCCAGTTTTCTGGCCAATTCTGATTTTGACTAATACCAACTGTTTTTGTCTGAAATGTCACTAAATATAATTTGTGACCTTTATGACCCCAGTTTAAAATCTCCACCTGGATGTTTATTTTAATTGCACACAGTTCTTTAAATGTCCTGTGAGTAAATATATTTGCCCACTTATCCTTAACAAGCGGAAGTTTCAAAATCTAGCAAGTTATTTTCGCAATTAACCGTCTATTAACAAAGCGCTCCTCAGCTTAATTTCACTCCCTGAAGAGGCTGGAGTGAAATTACTGTAATAACCTAATGTTGTCTGGAAAGCGCAACGTCTCTGTTTTCAGAAACCGTCAGAGTTTTTCAGATAGCGCAAAGTTACGGTTCTGCAAATTAGTCTGTCGTCGAAGCCGCTCCATTGGGTCTGGAAGGGCTAACTGCAGACATGACCTGGTGGGACGGCCTGTCAGTAAAACATTTCTCATGTGAGAGCAGAAAAGGACAGTGGCTGACTTTTAGACCTTTGCTGAGGTAGATGAGACCAATCAATAACATGAAAGTATCGACCAAAGTTAAGGAAATCGGCTCTGATAAATGGACACCTGATGTGACGATTTGTTTTTGGTGGATTTCTGACTGTAGTCCCTCTAACCGCTGACGTTCTCCCATGCAGGCGGTTTTCTGTGGAGGATATTCCGGACGATGAACAGGAGTGTGCCAACTGGCTGCACAAGCTCTACCAGGAGAAAGTAAGGTGGAACCTAACTGGATCTTTACCTCCTTCATGCATGTTTCAGTGGTTGTGTGAGGTTTTGTGTGTTGAATGCGTCGTTTCTGTTGTTTTGTGTTGTCAGGACGCCTTACAGGAGCAGTACAAGAAGGAAGGGAAGTTCCCCGGACCCACAATCATCCCCCGGCGCCGCCCCTGGACGCTGCTCAACTTCCTGTTCTGGGCCACCCTTCTGTTGTCGCCCCTCATCAAATTTGCGTGTGGCGTGGTCGTCAGCGGCTCCCCGCTCCTCATCATCGGTTTCATCACCTTCCTCATCATCGGTAGGTTCAACGGGCGCCGCTTGGGGAATGTAATCCAACTGTGTTCATGTTGGTGCCCTCTTTCACCCTCGTTTGTCTTTGTTCCTCTTTTTGTCCACTGCCAGCCTCAGTAGCTATTCGCCGTCTCATCGGCGTCACAGAGGTGAAGAAAACAGGCTCCAGTTACGGAAACCAGGAGACCAAGAAGGAAAAGTAAACTGTGTGACCCCCCCACCCCACCCACTGCGCTCGTCTCACTCCCCACCCAACCCCATCGTCCTCCGGGGAGGAGACCCACCTGTGAAAACAAAACCAACACCAGAGGCAAACACAGAGAAGAGAATCCTGCCTTCAGCGGAGGAAGAGAAGAAGAAGGGAAGCTCTCTGGTTTATCACAGATTACAATGGGGGGGGGGGGAGATCCAGTACTGTAAACCCACCAAACTCCCAATTAAGTCCATTAAACAAAAGTCATAAGGTCATTTTTCTAAAAGCCACGCCCACTTCCTGTCAGCTGTTGATTCCTTTGAAGCTCACGCCACACGTCCTGATCCACATCGATTCATTTCCGTTCTGCTTCTTCCCGACACCAGGATCCATCGTTCCTCTTGTTCTGATGGAAATCGGTGCCTGTCGGCCCAGCCTGGCTTCCCTTAACCAGCTCAGAGCCTGCTGCACACACTGCTCCGATCTCTACAACTGAACCGCAGAATGGCTAAAATTATTGAACTGATTGCAAAACAAATGGGAAATAATTCAGTGAAAAGACAATTAGAGATGCACCAGTCGTAACCCAACATCCAACCTCTTGATTTAAGAACATTAACGTATTAAAAGTGTGTTTTTGAAGCATAAAAAGATGATAATTTCTCTCAAAAGAAGCAGTTTTCTAATATTTAATCATTCTGTGCTAGTAATTTCTCAGTCACCTTATTGTACACTGCAAAAACACAAAATCTTACCAAGTATTTTTGGTCCAGTTTAGAGTGCAAATATCTCAGTTTTTATATTTCAAGTCTAACTAACTTTAAAAGTAACTTTTCAGCAAAATATAATTGCTTATTTTAAATCAATTGCTTAATATTGATAAAAACAAGAGAGTACTGGTTCCACTGGCAGATTTTTTTTACCTTTGAACTTACATTTTCCCCATGTTACAGGTAAAATAAAATCTGCCAGTGGAACTGGTACTTTTTTTTTTATAAATTAATACATTTAAATACTTACAAGCTGCTATTTCACGCTGAAAAGTTACTTATAATAAGCTAGTTTTTGTATTTTTTAATGTGTAGTAAGATATTTGCACCAGAAACTAGACCGAACATATTTGGTAAGATTTTATGTTTTTTCATATTAGGTAAAACTTAAAAGGTTTCCAAAACTTTTCCAAACAAATGTTGCCAAAAAAAAAGGTCAAATTTCTGTAAACGACTTATGTTTTCTTCCTTCAGCAGCCACTTCCTCACTGAAGAGGGAGGTTTCAGTGCCTCTCTAATCTTCATTGTAATCTATTTAAAGTGAAATGAATCGTTAATTTAATTGGAAATTCTTTAAAAATTGTGTTAAATATAAAGTTATGATCCTGACTTCGGTCTCTCAGACGGGCTGGTGTCTGCTGAGCTGCAGCAAAGGCTCTGAATGTGAAACCGAGGAAACCTGCCCTCATTCAAAACACAAACTTCCCGTTTTTTCCTCCATTTCTCCTACCGGATTTCACTTCCACACTTAGGAGTTCGTTTTCTCACCGACGTGTAAGGCGGACGACCTCCGACCTCCTAAACCTGCCGTTTCGACCCCCCCCCTCCCCCCCGACGCTGAAATGCAGCTCACGGTGGAACATGAATGGCAGCGGATTCAAGGGTCAAAGGTCGCCAACTGTCTTCATGTAGCCACACAGCTGTTAGCATAGACTGCAGTAGGAGTATTTTTAACCTTTGCCTTAAATCAAGCTTGCTCAGGCGAGGGATTGCTTATTTACCTCCCTTTGAAACGCATAACGCCACTTTTGTTATGTTTTAAATCTTCACCCTTCATTCCTGTCATTACAATAATGCATGGTGGAGTAAGAGGAGTTAATTAGCAAAATGACTGAATCATTTAAACTGTTGACTAATAGGAAGATGTTAATTGAAGGGATTTCTTTTTGGGAGGGTTTTGTTTGGGGGGGGAAATCACTTTAAATGTTCAAAGTGGACAAAAAAGGAATTATTTGTTTTTTTTTAGGAATAAAAAATTAATCTGTAAGAGAAGATAAATTGCTTTTTTGATTAAATGACTTGTAGGAAGTTGTTTTTTGTTGCATCAGACCCACTTTTTTAAATCCGAGTTGTTTTTTTTATAGAAAAATCTTTTGTTATCCACTTTAAATAATTTCAGATGATTTCTAGGAAACGTTTTGGTTGTGTTTGAATAAAAATCACTGTTGAATACATTATAGGGAGATTTTGATTTCTTGAATATAAAATTGCAGGCAGGTTTCCACATTTTGAAAGCAAAGCATCGTTATTTTCAGCAGAGAAACATCCAGTTCTTCTTACAGTAGTCGTCTATAAACGGATTTAATGCCAGCCTTAATTAGCATCAAAAGAACCACACAATTTAAAGAATAAATGGATCCTAAATCAGGATTTACACATGTGATAATTTAAATTCATTTGCAGTCGTGTGCAAATTAATAAATGCATGGATAAATTTGGAATATCTAGAATTGATTTATTTCAACCATTTGTAAAATGTAATTCAATGTGAAAAACATTCAATATAATTTGAATTTGTTAAAAATATTCTTATTTGAAAACATTTTTAAAAATTTACAATTTAAAATTTCAGTTAATGTTTTCCACCAATCTTTGAAATACTGGAAACATCAATTTTTATCTAAATTGTCACAACTAATAAAGTTTATAGACCACT